>JAOTAV010056791.1:0-22606 GCA_026546445.1 Cyclargus thomasi
TAGCTTTTATCACCTAATATCGCATTGTTATTCAGAAAACTTTTTCAATCTACCTACACAGTTGCACATTAGCTGTCGAAGTTACCGTTGCAGGATCTATAACTCGGCAAACTTCATTACGACGCTTCCCAACTTCCTCCCTCGGGACTCCTCGCCGATAGTTAATTACATTATTTTCTGACAACGACATAACGAGTTGGAATTACTTTGACAAGATGGCGGCTTTAAGAAACTTAGCAAGAATAGATTGCGGTTTTATTGCTTTTATTTTGAAATCGTCTCAAAGTCCACTGTATTTATACTATCTCCTACAAATATGTATTTATATCAAATTACAATAAATTAAAATAAATTAAATTATCGACTAAACAATACAAAGTAAAATATACAAATATCTCCTACATAATATAATATATTTATGCCATACTCATATTACTATGTATATGTTTTAGGCGACTCAATTATTTATTTCATATTAAAAAAACTTATACAATTCACCCCCTTATGCATCACAGAAAACTGACGTGAAACGGCATTGTGCTGTGTTTCGTTCAGTGAGTGAGTTTACCGGTGGCCCAACTTCCCTATTCATCCTATCCCTATTCCTCTTCGAATGTGTGTTTATTAACAGTGTTTAACTAATCAAGGTTGACTGACCCTTCTGTCGTGTGACGTTTTCAATATTTCAGGAAAAGGACTGCGAATCTCGTTTAGTTAAACACTGCTTAAATATTTAAGGAATAATGGGGTTACTTATAAAATTATTAGGAGGGTCGTTAATATGTTTACAATGATGACTACTTTTACTTATCTACTGAAACACACAAACTTATTACAAATTAGGTCTCAGTTTGTTTTTTTGATTCTGAATCATAATCAACTTGTAATATCTTATACTTGAATATATAGGTATAAAAGGTATATCTATTTGATAAGTTATGTAATATTACAATAATTTATTCTACAAGCTCTCATTTATTAATTAAAACTTTTTCATTAAACTCTTCGTCATCCTTAAGTTTTATTTTATCTTCTCCCAGTTCTACCCGATCCCCATAAAAGCGACGGACCGTGGTCGACTGACAGCAGGCGAGATGCAAGCACAGCTGCTGCACGTGCTGGTGGACGCTGCTGGTGCTCCTCCAGCCCCCAGGGTCGGTCTGCTCACCTCCATGAACAGGGACCAGTGGGCGATGGCCAGGGAACAGCTAATTAAAGGTAATAAATGAGAAAAGTCTGAGCGTTTTCAAAAAAAGGAATAGATGAATTTAAGTCTGAATTTACAAGCTTTTGACAGCTGAAACTTTTTTTAGAAGCTTTTAACCGACTTCAAAAAGGAGATTTTAAGTTTGACCTGTATGTAGGACGTAAGTATGTATGATTGTGCGCGATCTCGCCGATCCGATATTAATGCATTTTCAGCATAGTATTTTACTTAGATTTAGAAGATTATACTAGACCCGACATTAAAAACAAGAAGGTGGTTCCCTTTTTAAAAAGTTATTTCAATTTTTACAGTACCCTTAGTGACTATGGTGTACGAAGGTTTGGCTGACGCTTTATCTGCTCACCATAGTTAAAATGTTTATGTTCACTCTAGACGAGAACAACCGTGCCAACTTGGAGCTGATCTCCCGGGCGCTATGCCTGGTGTGTCTAGACGAGGCTGGTGGGGACCGTGGTGACGTGGACTCCGACACTAACGCGCTGCTTCGCGCTATGCATGGTGGTGGGACGAGATACCACTCCGCCAATCGGTGGTTTGATAAAACTGTGCAGGTAAATTTATATGTCAGATTAGTTATACAATTAGATGTTAAAATAGCCTATTAATGTCCTCCATGAGGTATTGATTGAACAATAGTAAGGAAAATAAAAAAATCTATGGGCTACGAAGACGCACAAAAGGCAATCAAATGTTATTCTTCCACAAGTCTTATTAATGAGACGTTCCATTATGTTGCAGTAATAAGAATAACTTTTTTTTTACCACAGCTCATAATATCATCAGACGGGACAGTAGGCATGTGCTACGAGCACAGCCCAGCGGAGGGCGTGGCGGTGATCAGACTGGCAGAGAGAGCTCTAGCCAGGGCTGAAGTGTCAGACCGTCCCACACCCCCGCCCGTCCTGCTGCCAGCACCTCAAGCCATGAAGTGGAACCTCACTCCTGATCTGATGAAGACCATCGACACTGCCGCGAGGGAAATTGATCGGTAAGAAGCTTTATAAGCCCAACAGTATCAGTAGCATGCAGTGATTCATTAGGCATTGAGAACAATGGTTTGTATTTTTCGTAGTCAAACTTAAAAAATGTCTACAATTACAGAAGTTGATTCCGAGCCAGATTGTGGATGTAAGCATTGTTTATTATGTCAAGCCCAGCTGACAGATCTCGACTTATATAGTACTAACATTTTCGTCGAAGGTCTCTCGACGGGCTCTGCAGATGATATTCCAATAAATCAATCAATCTTTTAATTACATGAGTTACAGAGACTCACTTGTTAGTAAAGGCTTAAAAATTATGTTAGCAACAATTACATTATTTTAGATTTAAATTAAACTATTTTAGCAACCGATTATATGAAATGAGGTGGCCCTGCCTCTATCATGAAACGGTATTTCCAGGAACATTTCGGACCTGGATCTGAAGGTGTACACGTACCGCGGGTACGGCCGCGAGTACATGAAGTCGTGCCGCACAAGCCCGGACGTCTATATCCAACTGGCGCTGCAGTTCGCTTACTACAAGTACGTTTACCATTAGCGAAACGTAATTTTAATAACTGTCTTTTTCTCATGCTCTAGTCAAGGACTGACGGAGTGTTTTGACCGTCCTAGGCTTATCATCAACCTAAGCAGCTTTTTTATTTCACTAGATTAACAGTGTATGTGAAGGCATGAATTTAACGCCCCCTCCCGATCCTCGCGCCCTTGGAAGCCTAATTAGCCTATTGGTTACTCATGCCCTGGCTCAAACGGAATTGACATTTTTGAAAATAGGGCATACAAGACAAAATATTATAGCCTGTCAATGGTCTAGACTTATAAATATGACACAAACTTATTAGTGTGACACAGACATATTGTTCATGGTCAGACTAAAGAGCCCGTAGTTAAAAAATAAGGTCATTTTAGATTTTTAAAGATTTTCACTTTGTAATCATCCGCATCGTACGTGCCGTGTTTTGTTAACTATTATGTCACTATCAAATAACACCATTGTACTAATAACTGGCAAATGTTCCATTTCTTTTACTTCGCATTACAGGATGTATGGTCACCTTGTCTCCACATACGAGTCAGCATCTCTCCGTCGGTTCCGCGGCGGTCGCGTGGACAACATCCGTGCGGCTCACAGCGCTGCTTTGGCCTGGGCTAGAGCCATGTGTGCGGCCGACACGCCACCACCGCCTGAGGACGATTCCCAGAAGAAGGTCTCTTTCAATCTGTATGGGGTGAGTTGAGATAGATGATGCTGGAGATGAATAAGGAAGAATGCTATAGTTTAACAGTTAAACTATAATTAGGTTAAACTTTAGCCTTTTAAAATACCTCTTGAAATATTTTATTTATTACGTTATAAACTTCAATGTACTATTGGCTCAACTTAGTTGTGCGCGCGGCCCAATGTGTGGGTAGGCCATTTACTCGGGCGTCGCACACATAGGTCCGTGCGCACAATTCAATCTACAAGCCTGAAGCTTAAAGGCATTTCCTGACGCTTCATCGAATCCTCTTCACAGAAGAAACTGGAGCTGTTCCAAGAAGCAGCTCGGAAGCAGACGGCGATCATGGAGGCCAACATCCTGGGTCACGGCATTGACAACCACCTACTGGGGCTGCGTGAGGCGGCTCGGGAACACCACGGAGAGCTGCCGCCCCTCTTCACAGATCCCACTTATGGGCAGATGATACAGTTCAAGCTGAGCACTAGTCAGGTAGGAGTTGTTTATAGGGCTAATGAGGACTTAATTGTTTGTATGGGACCTCGAATAAACATTGAAAGCTGGATTAAAAAATAGCTATATAGAAAAAACTGCGAGCTCTGAATTTAATTATTTACCATTTTTTTTAAATGCACAATAGTTTTTAATAAATAATTTTAGGTAGATGTATATACAGTCTATTCACTATATTAATATTTATCGCATAGAATCTCATGCGCTTATTTACAAACTAGTTGGTGCCCGCAGCTTTGTCGCGCAAAAAAATGTGTATCACGCGGGAACTGTTCATTTTCCCGGGATAAAAAGTATCCTATATGTTGCCCAGATCTCATAGCTACATAGCTATTAAACAAAAAAAGATTTATTAAAATATGTCCAGCAGTTCCTCAGATTAGTATATAGAGCTTCCGTAGCCTAGGGTAAGACTTTTGGTTCGCACTCGAGAGGGTGCAGGTTCAACTCAGGTGGAGGCGTGCACCAATGAGACATTTTCCGAGTACATAATACGGATGCTCATTGTCGTGGAAAAGCCATGCTTCGGTACGAATACGAGGCTCGACCGGAGTGATACCACGGTCTTATTAAAAAAAAAAGGTTAAACTTATCCCGCTGGCCGACGTATAAGCCTTAAACTGAAGTCCTACGCAGGGTATTTTACTACTATGTTCTCACTTACATTTTAAACCCAGCCAAAAATGAACAAATCATAATATCGCAAACATCGTTAGTAATCAGATATCACGAAAATAGCTCTGTTCCTTGGTCTAAGGATCTGGTGATCCGTAACACAGGTTTAACCTATAATGGACACCAGCTCCTTGCATATCACTGACTGTTTAATTCTGATGTTACGAATACTTTAATTGTGCTGTGAGAAGAAATAAAGATTATTATTATTATTACTATCGTTATCTCAACACACAGGTAGCAACCACGGTCGACGGAACGTTCATGGGGTACGGGGCGGTGGTACCGGATGGGTACGGCTGCTCCTACAACCCCAAGAAGGACTCCGTCATCTTCTGCATCTCCTCTTTCAACTCCTCCAACATCACCAGCACAGAAGACTTCCAGCAGTCCCTGGAGGAAGCCCTCAACTCCATGAAAGTTTTGTTTCAAAATCAGAACCGCAAAGTCGAAAATTAATTTATAGGCTAAATGTTCCTAACGTCTTAAATTGTTTTTCTAACTCATAAATAACAAAAGAGTGAATGAACGAACATGATTTTATAAATTTACAATTATATATTTATAAAATATGAATTATATTTATATGATGGTATATAAATTATTATATTAAAAATAAACGCGGGAAATTTTTACGATCATCCTAAATAAGGGACTTTATTGTTAGTTTTTAATGATGTTATATTTTTAAATAATTTATTTATTTCTGACTGTTAACAGCGAATAGAAATGTTTATTAGTGGGTGTTTAATACAGGTGTTAATATGATGAGAATGAGCATTACCATTTTTTGTATGTGTGTGTGCTGCACTTTCGCTACATCGGAATTGGGCAATACGCATTTTAAGTGGAGTCAGTATTCACCAAATACTGACAGAATTTTAACCTCCAACTCAAAATGGGATGTGTTATAGTATAGAATGTCTGTAAACGTGTAGGTTTTTTTGTGATTGATGTCACCAGCACTAAGGCACGTAATGACAGTCAGCGCTTGATACTGGGAGCATAATCAAGAAATTTTTAAATGCTGTTTTCATTCATAAAGGTATTTTATTAATGAAAATATAATCTCTAATTTTTTGATCACGCTCTTAAGTTCTAAGTGCTGATTATACGGGTCTAAAGTTATCACCAGCAACGAAGATATACTAATTTGTACAATTAGGGAAGCCGAAACAAAGCCAGATTGCGGATGAAAGTAAATTGATCGCTTCATGTGAAATCCAGCAGACATATCACTACTTACGTGTAATTGACATTTCACCAAATGACGTAGGTCCGTCAACTGGCTCTCTCTCAATCTCCCCCATTATACAATGTACGCTCAGATCCAGAGGAGCGCAGCATAATGTATAGTATTTAACATAATATTGTACGGAAATTTATGATCTCAATTTATATTAGGACCTAGTCAATTGTTTTAAATTAAATATATTTATACAATATACATACATAGTTCTATAGGTAAACTACGCACAGACACACTTCTAGTGATGTTTCGATACATATCAATGTTATAATTATAGTTTTTATGGATCTCAGTGTCTAAATAAGTCTCTGTCAAAATAAGCAGTAGTTTGATTTAGGATGTAAGGTTAATATATTTTATGATGTTAATAATGAAATTAAAAGCTTGCAAAGCGAGTAATATATAATATATAATTTGTCGAAAACGTAAAGCATAAAAATACACGAGAGTAGTCTTTTTGTGACAGTATAATATTTAATATGGTAATATTAACAATCTTACTAAACATAATTTTATCAATTACCTGTATAACTTTGTAAACTTAGGTTTAGGGAACTGGTAGAATTTTTGGCGGTTATGGTAAAATCATAAAAAATATTTCATATCGAAAATCAAAATACCATTTAATTTTTGCTTTTTGGGTAGTTTTCAAGCATGATTAACCTTATTGACGAAATAGAAATAGCTAAAAAGTTTTACGTTTAAAATCCATATTGAATTTAAAATAGTTTTAAACCTCGATCAAAATATATAAGTATATTTGATCGAAGGTTTAAATTGTTGTTATTAGTAATTATTGTGCTGGCTACATTCATTATAGGTAGTAGTTAATAGAAGATAAGTTGCCTCTGATATCAATGCTGTGGTGATAACAAAATAGTAGCTTTGTAAATAAAATTATACTTAGGTATATACGGAGAGTGATCATGCTTCTTTTTGGTAGACATAGAGACATAGTAAAAATAATGTTTATAAGATATTTTAAAAAATATTATTATAATATCGTGACCTTTAATTATACTGAAACGAATTCTGTCGCATTTAAATAATATAATATATTATATATTCTCTCTACACTGGACTCACGAATCTAAATGTATTTCTAATACTTACTGCTATGTTTTATTTGATTTTTACTTTATAGTATTGTATCTTTAGAGTTCCGTGCTTCGAAAACAAGAGTAAGTTAACTTTGCTGTCCGTCCGTCTGTCTCTACCTGCTTCGATTTATGGTCCCTTTTAAAGGTTTTATGGTTTTCTTGTTACCGAACTTCGTTATTCTCAGATCATCGGAAATCAAAACTGAATACGCTGTAAGTGAAATGAGACTGTAAGTAAGTGTAATAACCTACCTGATCACAAAATTACAGGTAAATTCCATATCACAAGAAGGTATTTACTTAAATATAAATCGTAGATTATTAGGGATCTTATTGTAGAAGGGTGTGGAAATTTCAAGTCTTGTGAAACTATGAGGTACGGAACATTTGGTGGTCGAGTCTGACTCGGTCTTGGCAATTATTTAACTATCTGCTCTATTCAGAGAAAAATATTTATTTTTTAATAATTTTTATTTTTTGTTAGAACGTAATTTTTGCGGTAGTTTAACATTTTATAAAGAATATTCTACCCCTTCCTATAGATATAATAAGGAGTACATTACTTAAATAGATTATAAGGAAACTTAAACATATCTTTTTATTTAGACTGTCATGTACAGCATGGCCAGGAATATCAAAAACATATCAAAGATTAACTTTAAGGAATATAGATGTGAAATACTTAGTTTAATAATTATATCTTATTAATTATTGTAAGACACAAGACTAAGGGCCTGTTCCACCGCTTACTGTTAAAGTTTATGTTGGGCTTTTTGACAAATAAAGTTGTGTCTATCAAATACACAGAGTATCTGTACGCGGTGAAACAGGCCCTTTTTTTTTAATTTTAGATTTGACCTAAGATCAAAGTGTACGAGGTAAATTATATTTAAAAGTATTTATGAAGGAGTTATCAAGTAGATAATTATGTGTTAAGACGTTCTTGTTGTACTTTCACATTAGTGTCAAATCACTAGTAACTATCGATGTTCCTTATGCACTAAGTATCAGTATTAAAAATACTTATGTAACCATAAAGTCGAGACCACACTAAAGGGATACGACACTCATATACCAAAGTGTTGCGCCATGTACTTATGACTAATGAGTGTTTTTTTTAAAATAGTTATATTGTTCTTTGCGATAAAAATATTATGTATGTTACACGTTAATCAAAATTATAATCATTATGAATGTTAGAAAGTAGTAAGATGTTGTCACAAAATATTTGGGATATTTATGAAATCGAGTTGTTTAGAGTGGTATTTAAAATTATATATCAATTAATCGGATGTAATATCCATTTAGAATATAATGTTTGTTTAAACGCTACCAATTGGTAATCACGCTTATAGCTCTAGTCGTTATTTACTAGAAAAATATATTATGTAATTTAAAAAAGTTACGTTGTTATAAGTTTATTAATGGATTTGAATAATTTATTAATTTTGTTAATTTGAAATTTTCTTCATTCGCCAAGACGTTGTATTTAAAAAAAAGTTTTTTTTTTAATTTTATCATTTTTGAATGTTGTTTATTGAATTATCAGCAAGCAAATGATATTTCATTCTGATGCGTTCTATGTAGTGATTCACAAGCTACCTGTTACCTATAGTCTATAGACTAGTGTGTGTGTAATGTGTAGGGTAGAGATACTTACTGTGTTAAAAAGACTTCACTATTTGTGAGACGAAACATATACATATCAGTAGATAAGTCTGTTAATAAACTAACTCGTCAGAATTTAAATAATTAAAGATGAGATCGTACTTAAGCGATATGACACATCACTTCTATAGAATTGAATTAATATATAATAAACAGTGGCGTAGCTAGGGTTGGCGACGGGGGCCCCTCACCGACTGTCGGTAAAACACGGGAAAAATATAATGAATTATTTCCAGAGTTGAATCATTTTTATTGAACCATTTTTGATTGACCTCGTTACTACTCCGGGTGCTACCAGAGGAAGATACGTCAAGAAGCTAGCTTTTTATAAACATTAATTCTATGGAAGTACAATATATCATCGTGTCGTTTCGCATTAGTGAGTTCTTGCCTTAAGTCTCAACTCACACTGGCGAGTCGAAGCGACGTGACATGTTATATTTTACACCCACAGCGTATTCAATATTCATTTCACATTATTCATTTCATATAGACACTGGTGTCTTTTTTTATACATTAAAATATATACTTTGTGGAAAGTACATATTTTAATAGAAATTAATATGCTGTGGGCGAAAATTGCTTGTCCTCGACACTGCGCCAATGAGTTAAGCCTAACATGAGCAAAGTGTATTAGGCAAACTTTCCGTAGAGGTTTCGACGGTTAATATAATATTCTGTATGTCAATTCAATGTTGCTATTAATAAATATTCATTAAAATGTTGTTTCATTTCCAAAGCCTTTGTATTAAAATATTTCTTATATTATTGAATATAATCGATAGAATGGCTGACTGGGCCTACTATTAAAGTAAATAAAACCGTGAAGTTCTTACGTCTCACGATTTCCGCGCATCTTTGAAAGGCTTAGCCCCAAGCCCCAAATTTATATAATATACTCTTCTTATATTTTTGAGCCTTTTTTAAATATGTATGGTTTAAAAATTTATAAAATGAACATTTTCACTTCATGATCCCATGGTTGAAATTAATACAACAATTCAACGATATAACTTATATATTTCGACACGGTAAAACAATAATAATACATGATTATATTTACAAATCATATTTATAATTTCATTAAAATTTTCGTTATTATAAAAGGACTCCATTCCAACTGTAGATATTTGGACGTTTTTTTTTACATTTTCCTCCGACAATAAATTACAATAGAGGCGATTACCGTTGCGCCAAATTATTTAGTATACTTACACTATAAGGATACCCGCTCCGAAAATTTTGAACTATTACTAATAACCTAAAATTATATCCTGGTGGTAACAAAACTCAGAGATAAAACTTTAAATATTTAAATATTCGCGCGAAACTTTTTAATTTTCATTTACAGCAAATTCAAGTGTGTTTTTCAATTTAAAGCTTTATTACTTGTTTTCGAAGTATCTAGAAGCATAACTAATAGAATAATGTTTCACCTGTTTCACCTCTTACAGATAGTTTATCCACAACTTTACAGATGTTGTATGGAGAATTTGTCAAAAAGTTGTGGATAGACTGTGGAACAGAAACCTTATCATTAAGCGCTGAAACAGCCACTAAGATGTATAATAAGGATAATTTTACTGGTACACTCTTAAAACAAAATTTCGAAAACTTGATATATATATATATATATATATTCAGATTCAGAAGATCAGCCACAAAGTTGCTTTAAGTTGTAATGCGACGCGAAAATTAAAATTCAACTCTATTTTTCGACTACCGAGAAAAACGGCGATGCACTTCGACGCGGTCAATGTCAGATATATCATACACTCAGAGTGCCGAGTGAGAGTTTTTTTTGACATTCGACAGTAAACGCGTTTCGTGTTTACACAGGATTTTATTTGGGATTTGTACAGCGCCATCTAGCGACAAAAATAATATACAAATCCCATATAAAAATCCTAGTAAACGCGAAACGCGTTCACTGTCGAATGTCAAAAAAAAAAAACTTACACCTTGCACTCTGAAGTATCATAACTTAGTTTTGTTACACCTTGTATATTTTATTTACACACATGACAACAATGGCACATTTATACATAATTAACATTTAGCTGCTACAAAAAAAAAGTAATAGAAAAGTTCAATATATTTTAATTTGTATTTAATTCATAATTGATTCATTTAAAAGGCTTTAATGCCTTTTTAAGTCGATTTTTCATAAACGTTTGAGACATCGCATATCACGTCATTTAACAAAAATAAAAATAACAAACGCCATATTTGCAATATTTAATTTACAATTTCATTTACGTATATAAAATTTTCTTTTATTACTACTAATACAATTTGTACTACAATACGTTCACAGGTATATTTCAATGCAGTTTTATACGCAATACATTTTTCTACAAAAATAATTACGCTTATTAACAACAATGAAAACGACAAAACCGTACGAAGAACAAGTACCTTGTCTATTAGTACATTATAGGCACGTAAGAAAATGTCGTCATACTTTACGATTGTACACAAAAATAAATCATTGTTTTTGTATTACAACATGCAATGTTCAAATACATCATTCAAAATGGTTATTTGAACGCAGACGCCAGAATGCACTGTTAAGGTAGTTTTCCGATACACGAGGTCCAGTCCCGGGGGGCTAGCCAATATAAACGTTTTCGCTTCTTTGTAGATTCCCCAAACAAAATGTATGGGACTGACATAAAGCGTAACGAACGCTTATGTCATTTCCATACATTCTGTTTGGCGATTCTACAAAGAAGCGAAAACGTTTAGATCATGGCTAAGCCCCCTGGATCGCGAACGACAAAAGTCCAAATAAAATGCCACTTTATGAACTAGGCTATATATTTTTCATTTTGGTCTACCGACCGAAAAGCCACATACTTGTGACGTAAAACAGGCTTTGTGTGATTTATTTCAATTCCTGATATTATGTACTACTCTCGTAAAACTATTTTGTAACTCAGTCAAGTTTCCACAGCGACTTAGGTGACTAGGTATCCCGGTCGGCAGTTGCACTCGTCATCTGATTTCACCTGAAAAAGCGAGAAATCCGTTGTAAATATTGTCTGTGACCTCTCGATGTGGCTCAATGGTTGAGCATGTGGCGGCTAAAGTCACGAGACGCGATTTTGAATCCCTTTTTGGAATATGTTTAATCTTTTATATGTTTACACCTATCTAAAGATAAAATTATAGGTAAAGTACTAATAAATACATTGGCTATATATCTCGTTGTTTGTAACACGTAGCACAAGTTCTTTAGGTACCATCTAAACAGAGCCAATTGGCAGAATTACGTCATATTTGGTTGGATATGTCAATTCCATGTGGGTTCTGATATGTCGGTTGGGTTTGACATAACACGACTAACTTAGACGGCGCTAGAACCGTAAATTTTTCCAGGATAAAGTATCCTATTACTTTATATCCCAGAATAATTAAGTTTTAGTAAGAAAAAGAGAAAAGTAATAGGGATACTTCGCGATAAAAAATTTTTAGCGCGACGGAGTTGCAGGTACCATCTATATTATCATGTTCTCACCATTAGGAAGTGATGTAGGCTCAGCGCCTCAGCCCTCGGGCGGTCTTCTGGCGCGTGGGTGAGACAGAGCCGACAGAATTCCTGGCCCTCATCAGACAGGGAGTCGGGGATGCGCGGCCGGTCTCCCATACCCACCACGAACATAATCTGATAGTTGCTGTCGTACTCAGAGAACGGACGCTGGAAATATAATAAATAAAATAGATGAAATCAGTACAAATTACGCTTTTCTTCATCATAAGGTCTTGAAATTTAAACTAGTCCAAGTCCATTACGAGACCTTTCCAAAAAGTCCAAACACGACTACTAAAACGATATTCCATAATGAAATGTCAGTGCCTGTCTTCCAGCTCCATCATTAGACTGGTGGTCCTAGTTTATTCTAAGAACGTAAACGTTCTAGGCAGTTTTGAACGCACGGTTTTTTTTTTTGCGATACTATAAGATACGAAAACCTGTCTCTTACTAACACGATAGCCTACGCATCTAATTCATTTTATACGTGTAGAACATTTACCTTGCCGCTCGCCATCTCCGTGACGACGCAGCCGAGCGACCAGATGTCGGCGGCGCGCCCGTGACCCGACGACTTCATGAACACCTCCGGAGCCATGTAAGCTAGTTAATAAAATTGAGTTCATTAGTTATATAGATAAAATAAAATTATATAAATGTGTTCTAAATATAAACACATTTATACTTATATATAAAATTATATAAAAGTATAAATGTGTTATATTTTGTGTATTTTTGAAAACAAAAGAGCGATATTGGCATGCTCAAATAAAAAAACTTACAGCTAACTATTGACAAAATTAATGCAGCACCATTACCCCGGCTGCACATTATACGAAATCCTGAACGATTCCCGCTGGAACACATCTCACACATAAACATGTTTCCATACTTTGTAGTGGACCCCGCATACAATACGAAATTTCTTATGGTTTTTGTATTTTTTTTTTCTGGCTGGTGTTCAATTTTTTTCTGATCAGAAGTACAGATAATGATAACGATTCATGAAAAAAAAATTACCTTGCGTCCCGACGAATCCCTGCAGCTCGCCGGGCGCGGTGGTGTTGGCGCGTATTTTGACTGCGCAACCGAAGTCGCCAAGCTTGAGGCAGTGACCGTCATTTGTGAGGAATATGTTGCCGCCTATAAACAGATATTTTGTTTATATAATTGCAAGCACATTTGGTATATCGTTTATTGATATTAGTAAGTACAGTGAACACGTTTGGTGATGAACATTTGATAAGTGGTTACTCCTCTCAGAAGATACCGATAAGACCGTATCCACTTAAGATAAGGCCTGAGTTATCTCACTCACTCTTAATATCTCTGTGCGCGATGGATCGCGAGTGCAGCTCTTGTACGGCGCTCAGCAGCTGCTTGGTGTACCGGCGCGTGGTCTGCTCCCCCAGTGGCCCCGACGTCGCCACCAGCGCCTCCAGAGAACCCTCCACGCACAGCTCCATGAATAGCAGCATTTCTTCCTATAAAATATAAAAACATGGAGTTAGGACGCTCAACGAAGTTTGTACTCGGTAAGTATCGTTCATTTGTTTTATTTTTCACTTGCGCAATTGAGAGGAAACGAAAATAAATAAATGAAACTAATTCTAACGTGTGTTCTTCGCGACCAGACTTTAGAAGACAGGACGATCATTTTAAGTTTTTTGCAGAGGGTTCCCATTTTAAGAATAACATACCCTGTGCAGCTCGCAACCGTAGTACCGTACGAGATGGGGGTGGAGCACGCCCTCCAGCACGCGCAGCTCGTTGGCGGCCCGCTGCACGGCGCGCCGGTCGCCTGCCGCGATACTGATCTCCTTCATCGCCAGCACCTGACCGCTAGCCGTGTTCACCACTGTGTAAACCTGGATAACCAGATAGTATATGCATGAGGTTGTAGAACAAGTATACGTCTTCAAGATAAAGGTATAATCAAAAATGTTCCACAGAATTTTGTACAGTTTGATAGTTATATAAGATTTTGTTCCTCGATCTTCTTAATCAATTAATTTTACGACTACTATATTTTTATATAGAAAACTAAGATTTTTAAAGAAGTTCTAGTAAATCTCTAGGTCAGTCAGCCACTTTTGAGTTTTATATATTTGGATATACCTTGCCAAACGTCCCCGCACCGATCTTCAAACCTCTCTGCCACTTGAAGGTGAGTTGGCGGAGTTTGGGCTCGTAGCTCCACACCTTGGACTCCAGGACTTTGCCCACCGCCTTCGCCTCTTGCAGCTGCTCATCTCGCACCCTATCCAATGTGCGTATCGCTTCTATCACACGCTTGCTGTGGTTACCTACGAATAATATTGTCTTGTACATTTTAAAGCCTAGCTAAATTATAGGGCACCGTAAAGGAAGAGGTCGTCCAGGCCCAAGTTCCACATCATACCATAATAAAATATGTTACTTACTAGGGTAGTCAATTCTGGGTGATTGTGCGGCATCCACCTCGCTTGGGGGCGTGGTCGGTGCGTGGCCGTCTCTACTGCTACTCGCACTTGATAGAGGGCTCTACAAGAAACTTTAATTTTAACGCGAAGCAATTTAAGACAAAGCGATTGAAGCTATACTAATAATATAAATTCGAAATTAACCGTCTAATTGTACATATGTTACGTTTTCACGCCTAAACGAATTAACCGATTTAGAGGAAATTTGGTATAGAGACACTTTGAGTCCCATGAAAGCATATAGAACACTTTTATCTTGAAAAATTAAAGTCTCCCACGCGATAAACAAATTTTGGCGCAACGCGCAACATGTAGTTGATAAAAATAATAAAGAAGAAAACCACGCAGACTTCTATTTATTAGCAATCTAATCAAATTAAAAATTACTATATGACAAACAAATCAACTGTACCATATTTTAATGAAATTTGCGAAAATATCTTTACTAATAATGTGTAAGACATACGTGTAGTCGATGCCGTTGTCGATGCGCAGGTGCAGGACTAGAGGGGGCGGAACCTAGCGCCTCCTTGGCGAGGGGGCGGGACCCGATCACGTGCGATATACAACTATCCATCAGGTGTTTCATATCCTATAGACATATTTAACAGTTGGCCATAACTCAATAAACATATTAGTTATATATACTTGGCAGATGACTTGTGTAAATTTTTTGGAATCTGTTTATTATATCGAACAAAGTAAATAGGTCGCCATTTTCCTATTAATAACTCTGATGACACATTTAATTCTGTTATAGTTACCTCAAACTCTTCATCTGTCAAATGTTTTGTGTTGCAGGGATCGCAGGCTAGCATCAGAAATTCTAGTCCTTGACTTGCCCATCTGTTAAAGAAAAAGGAAGCTTAATACCATAAGAGACATTTTCTGTTAGCAAATATTGTCTCATCGTTATTTGGTCCGGTTATGTCAAGTCAATGTCTGTCGTTATCTGTCGTCTAGTCAGACTGGACTTCAACCGGACACAGCGTTAAAGGTCTACAATCTGCCTATGAATAAATTTTTCTAATTCACTGAAAGTCAAAATACATGGTGATAAAAAAGGAACACTTGGCGGCGGCGGCAGACAAATTGAGACTTTTTTACTTTGAAATCATTTGTTTTTTTTTTCGTAATGACAGGCGGCCATACGACATTGATTTTCAAATCACTACTTCTTGGTTGTGTATTAAGTCAAGCATCCAGCGAATAGTATAATGGGGGAATTTGAAAGAAAGCCTATTACCGGACCTACGTCATTTGGTCGAAACATGTCAATTCCCGTGTAAGCCGTGATCTGTCGGCTGAGTTTGACATAACATTACCAAAACACTTAGACCCATGATATGTATCTGCTTTAAGTTCTCGGATTTTACCTCAATATTTTCACATGTTTCTCAGACTTACGTTTAAGTTCATTAGCAGTGTTATCTAATAGACGTACCCGGGGTCGGCCTCAACCCTCGTCCCCCCTCACACCGCTGAACTACAAACGCTATCCAGCATTTGGGGAACTTTTGAAATTGACTTTATGCCGGGAGAGCCATGCTTGGCCGGCTCGACCGGAGCAATGCCACGAAATCACAAAAAACACTTACCTTGGCCTCAAACCTCGTCCTCTCTCACACCGCTGAACGACAAACGCCATCCAGCACTTAGCGAACTCAATGGTCGCGCGCGCAACACGCTTCGCCCATTCCGCCTCCTCTGCTGACTTCTGCACTTGTTCGGGCAGCACCGCGTTAAGCGCGTTAAGCCCGGCTTGAGATCCCGTAAGAAGGAGCGCCAAGTCATTGTTACTCTAAAATATATTGACATTGCTACAGATATCGAAATTTGTTCACCTTGGAGTTTAAAAAAGAACAGATTTATATCATCATTTTATTTTTAAGTAGCTTATTACTCAAAGGCATAAAAACCTAACAGCTATGTCTATGGGTAATAATGGGCAAGTACATTTTAATTTATGAAAATATTTTAGACAATGATGTACTTAATTGAATTTTTCGATCCCTAAGCAATTAGATTATATGTAGTTTAGTTTTTCTTGATAACTTATGACATATTGACAACTAAACAATTTGTCTCCGCTGATACGAGCGCGCGTCCGCACCACATGCGGCAAACAACGCAGACAGGGAAAGGTAAAAAAGACGTAGAAGATTCCTTATCCTTCTCTAGAATACTTACAGAACTAGCGTTAAATTTATCATTCGGCAGTTGTGAGCGTACGCACGCTTCGACCTCTTCGCCGATACTCTCGGAGCGCATAAGACGCGCGCGCGCCGCCATATTGCGAGCAGACTTCGGCACGAAGCTCGGACTTGCCGGCGTTTCGTTTATAAACCGCTGAAGCTCTCTGTGTACCTGTGATTGGGGACGTTTATTATTATTATTTTAACATAATATGAGTAGGTTAAGATATAGAAAATAAAAATAATGTTAGTTTCTATTTGCGCACCTATATTAATTAACAACATGCCATAAAATTAATAAGGCAGACATAAGAAGCAGTCTAATTTAAAACATTTTTTATCATATCGTAGTCTCCAAATATTATTTTCCACTTAATTAGAACTAAAACATCAGAATGTAAAAACACATGACACAAAAAAACTTGACCTACACAATGCACATTAAAAGAATTTATATAACAATAAAAAACACAATACTAAACGCCATGGACATATTCATAGGTGCTATCCACAAAAAGCCAAAAACACAAGAAAGAGACGACACGAACGCACAAACGAGACGCATATATACCAGTGGATTTAAGGACTCGTGTAAGACAACGGTGCCGGGGCGACGCGGGCGCGGCGCAGCGGGGGGGCGGGGCGGTTGCAGCGACGCCGGCCGGCCCCGTCCACTCTTGCACGGCATGTATGTGAATCGGTGCAACTCCATGTGCAGCTACGGATCATGCGAGTGTCACATGATACGATAAGTATTGATTTAAGCCGACAGAATTTTTTTATTGTTGAAATTTATTTTATATTTGCACGAGACATAAATAATTCGGATTGCATTCAATTTCTTACTATTTTACTGCATCGTCTGTGACAGTTCGCATTTGTTTTAGCGGTATATTGTGCTGTTAATGGATTCAGTGCTTAGTTTGCATGCAATGGTGTAGTTGTATTCTAAATGTGATAGATAATTAGATGTTAATAATCTAACAGCATGCATATTTATTCTAAATTCTAATATACTTACCATGTCTACATTTTATATCATTTGCTTGTTTGTATTAAATCTCATTACGCTGGCAACGTAGTTATAAATGTAAGTAGGTACATTTGACTCAATCGTGTAGTAATCCACGGTTATTATTTAATCATAAATATTAATCGTAGATCGCTTATCAGTAATGACATTTTCTAACAAGTAAGCATTAAATATTTTAAAGTACTTGACACAGTATGACGACCCATACTTCCATATTAATATTTTATATTCCATAACTGATATTGTATTTAATATACTAAAAGTAAACTGATTTTGCTAAAATTTAGTAAGGGAAAATTTGATTTCCCAAGACGCACATATGATATTTTTATCCGGTATATTATATATATATAAATGTACGATTCCCGTGCGAGTTGCGGGCATCATTTAGTACCTACTAATATTATAAATACGAAAATTTGTGAGTTTGTAACCTTTTAAAGCTTGAACGGCTCGACCGAATTCGATACATGGTCATGGAGCTAGCTGGATTAACACAGGCTACTTTTTACGCGGAAAGCACTGCGTGGCACAAGCCAATAACGTTATAAATGCGATAGTGTCTGTCTGTCATCTTTTTACGCCCGAACCGCTAAACCACTTTTGCTGAAATTTGCTATGAAGATACTTTAAATCCCGGTGAAGGATACAGGATATTTAATCCCAGAAAAATGAACGGTTTCAGTGCTATAAGCGAATTTTGGCGCAACGTAGTTGCTGGCATCATCAGTAGATAATATTATACCTCAAAGCCCAACTTGTAAGCTTGCAGCAGCATTTCCCTGGAGCGCTGGTTCAGCATATCCCTCAGATCTCTGTTCACTTCCGGCGTTAGCGGTATAGTGCTGTTCTCGAATATTATCTGTGTCTGCTTGACTAGCATCGATCGGAGCGTCATTAGGCTCTCCTAAAATTAATTAATTAATACAATGGGATATTTGACACTATTATTTTATTTCCTCAAAATAACCTCGCTTAGCAGTCATAAAACAACTTTAAAATTTATGTAATTCTGTATGACCGCCAAAACGCTGTCCGCCATGATGGGATGTATGTGACGTCAATTGCATAAGAAACAACGACTTATTTTTACTTTGCTTTTCATTAAATTCATTAGATTCAAAAGAGGTTTTAAAAATTAATCTTTAATTATAAAAACGCCTTTTATGACTTTAATAATAAAGAATTTAAAAACATTAACATCCTACACAACCTTCGTCGTTGTTTGTTTTTGGTGTCACAAACATCGCAACATGGCGGACAGCGTTTCTGATCACGTGGTATATAGATTATAACAGGCTCATTTTAAAATTGAATTTATAAATTGCTATTGTAATTATATGAACGAAAATCAATTTAACTATTTATACTCTTTTTTTATTCATAAGGACAACTAGCCTATTAAGTTACATGAATCTCGCAAAAGCTTATGTTCATATCAAATTAAATTATGTAAATGATAATATGTCAAATGAACTATCTTACAAACAACCGCTTGGCGTGCGCGCGCTGCGGCAGGCGGGCGGCAAGCACGCGCGCCCACTGCGCCGCTTGCAGCGTACTCTCTCGCTCGCTCATGTAGATGTCCTGCGCCTCGCGACATAGCGCGTACACTAAGTACCTGCATTGTAAACTTATACTATTGATATTTTAAAAAATTTAGATTAGACTACATTACGCGACATATAACTTCTTGTAGAAGCCAATGTAACGAGAACTGTTGCATCGCTTTAAGTTGAATACACACTAGCGCAGTACCTCAATTCCATATAAGGTTTTACTGGCGTAAATTTCAAGTTTTACAAACGTCATTTCTATGGAAGAGAAGTGTCATGTAGCGCTAGTGTGATTTCACTTTTAGTTGGCGGTGGGGGCGTTGTTAAGTTATTTCTATAAAGTATTAAATTTTCTATAAGGAGACCAAAAAATACTAAAGATAGACATTTTATTACGTCTTATTTTCGTCTTGTATCATAATATAGAATTACTAATATTGAAGATATGAAGATGTTAATTATATATAAAATTGTAATAGCAAATGTTTTACAAAATAATTACCTATCTTCTTCTTCATCAATTTCACCGTTGGCTTTTTCTATAACTTTCTCGAACTTTTCGTTGAAAATTTTCAATTGACGGTCTATTTGATTACAGGCTATGTCCCTGCAAGAAACAAAAAAACAATATTAGTAAAGGATTTGGACTAACAGAATTAACACGGAAAGCCGTCATGGTCATCAAAACAAAAAAAATCTGTATCGGTTTATTAATAAGGCGCACGAAAACCTTCACCACGGAAAGCTCTAAAAGTCTTTGTAAATTTCTTATGTGTAAAAAAATTATCGAACGTCAAAGGTTCTTTAGACTTAAATATTAACTCAAACGAAAGCCTGTTCAGTGTTTTTAAACTTAAGTAACACAACATAAAATATATACTTACACGAATGCCTGGTCCGCGTGTTTAGAAGTGGCGGGCACGCGCGAGGACAGACGCGCCGCAAACGCAAGTTCCGGCGCCAGCCGCGCGCGCGACAACGTCTCCGTCTCCGATATCTTGCGCAGGTACGACAGGTATTTCTGAAAGGCATACTTTATAAATTAGTGTACTATACATAATGATAATATTGCAAATGGGAAAGTGTGTTTCTTTGAACTTTCTTCTCTCTCCAACGAAACAACCAATGGACTTGATTTTGGCCTACACCGAAAATCTTGTTTTATCTTTTCAACTTCTTGAAAATATAGAGAGTAACATACACTAATTGAGGTCATGGGAAAATATCATGTTTCCAAGAAATTCGTATTTTTAATAATTCTTCGAATTCCAAGCGAGGAAATCCGCCTGCAATACCTAGTATATTATACATTTAATGCGACAGCAAAAACGTTAACCAATACAGTATTGTTTTTATATTTTAGCTATATTTACAGCCTCCACGCCTTTATTAAGGATTCGTTCAAATGTCATAGCAATAAAATAAGAGGTGAATTGAGACAGCACCTCTACAGCAGTACCTAAAGCTGCATCGAAAGTCTGCAACAGCTACTGTAAGTGACATACCGAAATGGACTCGATTGAACTGTGCACTTTTCTCTTCGAATGTTCTCGGCGGTACCTGTACCGGGTTTCCACATAAATTGGACTCGACGGTACCCGTTGTACAATATGTACCTGCACAGCCGTATCTACAGCCGCGGCTGCAGCTGTTAATCGCATACCGAAGCGGACTCGATGGAACCATACTTATTTCTCGTCGAATGTTCTCAACAGTATGGAATATTCTTTAACAAAATCTGTTGGTCGCGTACTAGTGGGCACGCGGTAGTAGCGCCGACACCACGCAGCGCCGTGACATCACCAGCGAACGTCATGTGCACCTCAGCTCCGACGCAACATACATCGCCGTTGTATTTAGGTAACATACGAATTTAACAGTACCTGCACAGCGGTATCTACAGTCGCGTCGAAAGTCTGCAACACCAGCTGCAGGTCGCGTACTGGTGGTCGAGCGGTCGGAGCTACGACACCTCGCAGCGCCGTCGTGACGTCACCGGCGAACGCCACGCGCACCTCCGTCGCGAAGTCTAAGCCCTCTTTGAGCTCATGGATTAACTAAAAACAATGGATTTTCCGTATAGTTAAAAAACTAAATATTCTTACACAAACACACGCACACTTAGGGCCACGCAATTGAGTTTAACTGTATGTGTCTATTAGACTAAGTACATTTTAAATAAGGCCAAGTGCACTAAAGAATATTTTAGGTCATACATTTTCCCGATATTTTAGAACATAATTATATTTAAAGCAATTCAAAAATAAGCAACAAAAGTATTTTAGTCTTAACTTTAAGTATTTACATCAATTTCAAGCAACAACTGTATTTTTTTTGCATTTTGAATAAATTTCTTCCATAATGTCTACGTATTGACCTTCCACCGGTTCAGGAGTTAACCCGGCGAGAAGAACCGGCGTAAGAAATTCGCCTCGGCAACTTTAGCTAGTTTTACCTGTTTAATGGTCAAGCAACTCGGATGTTCAGGGCTGCCCTCCATCCGAAGCGAGAGGTAGTCGTGAACCGCCTCCATACAGATGCAGTTCAGCAGCAGGAAGTGGTTGCGGTACGACGGCAGACGCATCGACTGCGTCTCCTCAGACCACACACCATATCTGGAAAACACTCGTATAATAATAGGGGATAGTAGTAAGCAAAAAAAAAATTACAAAAAAATCTATTTAATTTTTTTTCATTTTCAACCATTTTAGCAACTATTTGTGCCACATGATATATCTGGTAACGTACTTAGTCACTCGTCAAATAAGGCTTTTAGAGTTAAGATTGAGTCAATAAATATCTCTTAGTTACCGACCGCTGCATGTGAATCAGTCTTCAGGTATCATTTAACTGGGAGATTTGTATTTATTAACCCCCTTATTCATATAAATGTTTAGGCAATGTTTAACTATTTAAGGTTCGCTGTCCCTTTGTGTGATGTGACGTTTTTAATGTTGCAGAAAGAGACAGCGAATCTTGATTAGTTAATCATTGCTTAAATATTTTTATGAATAAGGGGGTAAGTTATTATTATTATAAAGCAAATATGTATATCATCTGTTCATAATTTCATAACTTAAACTACCTTTTGAATTCGTAAATTTCTCGCTCCTCGTCAGTCTTAGCAGATTCTTTCTCCTCACCGAAAGTGTCCTCATTAGAATCTCC
>JAOTAV010056791.1:22706-41096 GCA_026546445.1 Cyclargus thomasi
AATTCGTAAATTTCTCGCTCCTCGTCAGTCTTAGCAGATTCTTTCTCCTCACCGAAAGTGTCCTCATTAGAATCTCCAGCCTGGATAAAGAAATTGAAAAAGTGTAAAGTTTCACCAACAACAAAATTTATAAATATCAAGCACTAGCTTTTGTTACTATTTCGAAAGCCAAAAAAACTTAATATGTTGTTTAACATACTTGCAACTTTTTTAAATGACATTTAGGTTGCCGGCCTATTTGAGGAAATAGGCACAGGCATAGGGAATTAGGGAAGTTGGGCCATCGGTAAACTCACTCACTGAACGAAACTTAGTCTATGCTTATAAAAAAAGGCAAGTCTATGGTTTGTCCTTCTTTTACTCCCTAATGAAGCATTCAAACACACTTTCCTATTTATAATATTTGTAAAGACATCAAAACATTGTTATTTAAAGTACCTCAGGCTTCTGTAAAGTTAAGTTGACATAATCCAAAAGTTTTTTTCTCATTTTGTTCATGAACAAGAAACATCTCCGTACGCCTTGGGTCTTCAACATATCAATGTGGTAGTCCCTGAAAGAAATCAACCATTACATAAATTTTGTATTAATCTTTTAGAAAATGAAAAATATGTTGTCAGAAATAAACAATAATTTTGATAATATTTTGTAAAATATTTGTAATGATAACTGAATAAATTAGTAAATCTCGGCGAAATTTGGGCTGACAACAAAAAAATCCGAGGTTCAGATGCAGTAATGTCATAACCATATCTTGAACTTTACTTGTATTCGTTTTGTTTTTCTACCACGCAAATCCTTCATTGCGCATGTCAAAACCACGTCAAAGTCAAAACGCAACGTGACGTGTGTCGAAATCTATACAACTTCTGTGACTTTGGCACGACACGACATGCGACAATGAAGGATTTGCGCGATAGAAAATTGAAACGAATTTTACGCAAGCAGCAACTGGCAAATTGCGTTTTGGCAGCTGGTGCTTGCTAAAGTGAAATAAAAAGATGAGAGAATTGTGGATACGCAGCTATATAACTTCGAAACTAGTCCGTACCTAAACAGGGAGACATCTACTCGGCCTAGCAATCTCAACTCGGTGACGTCAGTGAGCGGACCAATGTCGAAAACGTCATCTGTATGCACCTCCTTCTCACTACCAGAGTTGTAGCCGCTCTCGTTCGTGTCATACGTATTGTACACGTCAGATACTACGATGTCAGGCTTCGAGTCTTCGAGATGCTCTGTGGAAGTAATGGAAAAACTTTTAAAAAAAATACAATGTGTTAATACCATGTCACCGAATTTAGAGACGACAAAAAAAATTAAATAAAACCCTAAAATTAAATAAGGAGTTTGGCAATTAATTTTCGAGTGCTATAAGACTAACTTGCTATCACATAATTTGTATTGATGGCGGAGATAATGCTTGCATTCATCTTCGACAGCTGGATACATATAATAAAAAAAACTGGCGTGTCTGTACAAAATACATATTGCCTCAATATATTTGAGATATTTTTTTTTACTTTAGGTAAAAGTACCCTACATTTTATCCCCGTTTCTTATCAGTCAGGTCTGTATTGCTGTATCGGAGTGTAATAGGAGAGTTATATGACAATAGGCTTCAGTTGGCCTCAAATACCTACTCAAAATTTGCTATCAGCTCTCAGATTAATACTTCTAATCATATCATAGTCCTAAAATACTATTTTCCACGTTATCTATGCATATAATAAAACAGTAAAATTGGCGTGTCTGTACAGTTAATATTTTTACAAACAAATCATTGTGGAGACTTAAGAACAATAATAGAACACAAATCGACATAAAAAAACTGTGTGTCTGTTTGTACGCGCTAATCTCCGGGACTGCTGAACGGATTCGAATAAATCTTTTTTTATTTAATAGCTATTGTGTCTAGGCAACACATAGGATACTTTTGATCCCGAGAAAATGTACGGTTACCGTGATATATCAAAGCGTGCTGTATTTCACCTGTCATTGGAAATCATACTATAAGTTACCATTGTTTGTTTTCTCTTCTTATGTATCAGATGATGTTCTGTTGGTGAATCGAAATAAATAAATAAATAAATAAATACAAATTTACGCGTAACGTCCAAACTATTTTACACTTTTTGCAAAATTATTAAAAATGTCACCTGCTCTTTCTAATCCGCTGTGCACAACGTCAATATTCTTCCCACCATCCTCCGTTTCCTTGATATCTCTGTCAGTCTTTGATTCACTTGCATTCTCGCTTTTAATTCTAGTGTCAGTCTTATCTTGACTTTTATTATCACTCGCATTAGGCTCATTATCGTGAGTTTTATCTTTAGAATTGTCGACTACTTTATGTACAGGGTCTTTTGGATCGTCTTTGCCTTCGGAATGTCCGCTTGTATCGCTGTTGTTAGAGTCACTGGTGTTATTACTAATTTCGAAGCGAACTTGGGACGGCTTCGGCGGGACGGTCACTGATGATTTTCTGAGGGCCAAAAGCATTAGTATTTAATTGAATAAGTATAAAGGACGCGCGGGCACGTTTTGTACGTTACGGTACGTTTTAGTTAGACCAGGATTGGTACAGCAATATATTTAAATACACTTTTTTCACTAATGAAACAGTTATTAGAGTATTATTTTAAACATTAACTTACCGACTAACCGAAGACTCCGTGGAGCTGAGATGGTCGAGCGTGCGGCGGTTCTTTTCGCGTACGGTACGCAACATGCATCGTACCGACAGGATTTTGAGCCGCATGTGGTGCACCGTGTTGTACCATAGACACATGCTCTGTAAATGACGAACGTATATATGGTTTTATATATTCTTTAACAAACACTTTGTTGTTGTCAGCGACTTTTCCGGACTCTCCCCCGTGCTAAAACACTAGTCAGCAATATTTCGTACTTTTTAAAAGTTTCATATTTTCGGCAATCGCTACACCTGTCCTTCAATGGCTTTGAACGTGATTAGGAGCTCTAATGTCACGCCCACTGCTTGAATACGCTTCACGGTTCGCAAAACTGTGGTTTCTGGTAACTCACCCTCAGTCTCTCGTTTAGTCTCGGCGATGATAGTTCGGGATGATCAGACGATGCCGCACTACTCGACGGGTACAGTTCGATGGCGCCATCGTACGCACTTAGCAGTTCCATTATCTGACGCATGGCCACGCCCACCGCACGTGAGCACGCCTCGCAGCCGAGCGAGAGACAGAGGACCTCTAGAAATAAAATTATTATATAATAACATCTGCTTTGAAATAGCAATAAAAGTATATAATGAAAATTCACGTTTCTGGTTAGTAGTCGACATCTGTTGTCTGGATTTGATATACGTTATATTTACGAAAAATTTACGAAGGTTTGCTAGAATAAAAATTAATTTGAACTTAATCAAAAATATTTTATAAAGATAAAATCGTATTTTAAATACTAGGCCTGAGTTTATTAAAAAAAAAAAAAAACAATGTTATTACCTCCATTTTCAATATTTTGTTCATCTGAGGCCGCGTTGACATTCTCCGTGGAGCCCTTTATAACTGATAGCTGTCGAGATCTGTTTCTGCACGTTTCTGTATTTACAAACCTATAACAAATCATAAAGATAAAATGCTATCAGATAGTAAATATTATGTAGACTGTAGTGTTTAGGATTTTTTAAGAATATTTCTCTATTTTTTTTTTATCGCACATCGATTGCTCAGAACTTTATACTGGAAAGTGGAAATGCAATAAGCCCCTTTCTAAAGCTCTCCATCGGTGAGAAAGACATGATATCAACAAAGTATCGTACTTATAGTCTAGGATCCTTTGTACGATGCGCGGTACAACCTCCCGCTGCGCACACAGGTACGCGTCCTGCTGCGCCAACGTCCGATCAGAGATCTTCGCCTTTAGCTCCAACCAGATCAGATCTTTCAGTTCGTTCTGCCACACTTGCTCCTCGCGACTTATCTGTAACGAAAAAAAAAAGCGTGTTCTGTAGTAAAGCTAAAACTGGAAGTCAAAGCCTTTCTTAGTTACAACAGTGAGGTATCTGCCTAGCTCTTATATTTTTTTTAAAATCTTTATTTATTCGAAGGTTTTTATACATAAGTACACGACCACATTTTAATTAACTTAAATACTAGCTCCTATTTCTGAATCTTGTGAATACAAATCTCACCAAAACATTAAGCTCTCTTAACTTTTTAATTTGTGACAATAAGTGATGGAAAATTCCTACATCAGTTCTATTAATATTAAGGTCTATAAACATTTGCCAACATAGCGGCTCGTGTCGAACACACTTCACCAGCAGGTGGTGTACGTCCTCCAACGTGTCGCACACTGAACAGTTCAGAGAATCACTCAATCTCATCGTGTGTTTAAATCTATTAAGTGGAACGTGTCCCGAACCGATATAAAATAACACTGTTTTCTCTGCTGAGATCGGTATTGTCGAAATATTCCTTCCGTTCTATTCCACACTTATCTTTATATGAGTTCATATGATTTAGCCTTATACGTAAGAATGATACTTTCATTTTTACGCAAACAAAAAGCAAGTCATGTATAT
Organism: Cyclargus thomasi; assembly: GCA_026546445.1. NCBI lineage: Eukaryota > Metazoa > Arthropoda > Insecta > Lepidoptera > Lycaenidae > Cyclargus > Cyclargus thomasi. The sequence goes on from JAOTAV010056791.1 coordinate 27,271, forward strand.
AAAGTGCCGGTAATGATCCGGAATTGAATCAATAATTTGTGCCTAGAGCAGGGTCCTAATAGTCTAGCCAATCTCACCTAACGCAAAGTGTTTCCTGTTTTAAGCGACCATGTACCTCTTATGACAAATACTGTTTTGACAAAACTTATGTGTCATCTGAATTCTTAGACCCTATGAAATAAGGTGACATTTTAAGATGGTAAGATCTTTAAAGACAGGTACAATTAATGCCATTAAGTTAATGACCTTTTAAGGATTACTTAGCGCTAGGAGATTGTTTACCGAAAACAGGCAAAAATTTCCTTGTCCCAACGACCTCTCTTTGTCAAAAAACTGAATCTTTTCATGCTACTGTTACTCACCGTTCTCCGGCAGCCCTTCTCGATGTTGCCCATGTTGATGAGCATGCTGAAGGTGTTGTGGAAGTTGACGCGGCTGGAGGGAGTCTCCTCCTCCTGTCCCCGCGTCTCCACCTCCTCACACTGCTCCCGGGACTTCAGCTTCGACGTCAACGACATGAACCGGCTGCAAGACTCCACCTGGAACGACTTCTAGAATTATCCAGTATGCTCTAGAATAATATTTTTAAATAGGTTCACTCCAAACTGGAAAGAGAAGACGTAACGTTTTCATATTAGAAGCCTCATGCCCTGCCGAAACTCATGTTTTATCATGGATCCCACATACTACGCCTCTGTGCACGCCTCATCTAATATTTGTAATCATAATTCTCTTCCATAGGACTGCTGGAAGAAATTTCTCTAGAAATAAGCAGTACCTGTTGTGTCATTTTTCTTTTATTGTATATTTCTTGTTAATTGTTTTTGTGTACAATAAACTGGTAAATAAATACTATCAAAAATGATAAGTTCTTGTTTGCTATTAGACAGGCGTACGGATTTTTCTGCTCAGAAATTCGATAATATGTATAGCCGGGATTAAAATGATTTTGGGATTACGTGGGCAGAGGGGGGGGGGGATACGGTCATGAAGTAGGTAAACAACGTCATTGGTAGATTTGACATACAGATTCTCTTTTACACTTCACTTCCATTAAACTGACATATTACCGGCGTTGAATGTTATAGAAAGTGTCGCGCCGTTTCGTGCTGCATAAGTGCGGTTTTACCTTTAATCGATATTTTTAAATTAGCGCGCGAGCAATATCGGACGGAAATATTTAATATATTTCAGGAACCTCCAACCTTGAGTAACCTATACGTGAATTTATGCTTGTTTTCTAATTCCTAATTCAGATACGAAGCCAACAATCGTCTGATGTAGGTTTAGTCTATTTGAGTTCAAAAGGTAGTTGATATCTATACTAAGCCCCTTAAATAGTGTTTAAAATTTAAATAGTGTTTAACTAATCAAGGTTGGCTGTCTCTTTCTGTCGTGTGACGTTTTCAATATTCCAGTAAAGTACAGCGTATATTGATTAGTTAAACACTGTTAATATTTTATTATTCACAAAAACATAAAATATTTTTATGTATAAGGGGGTCATATTGTAAATGGAAAAGGTTATCCTTCCTTCACGCTCTAATGAAGCAGCCGATTGAATTGATTTTTGCCATAAACTCAGGTGAAAAGAAGAAGAGACACACGGTCTATTTTTGTAAAAACATATTTCTAAAGAAACTTCCAAAAATATACCTTTTACGCAATTTGCAAATTCCACGCAAACGAAGCTACGGGCAAAACCTAGCGTAGTATAAAGGTACGACTGTGAGAACATAATATGCTATTGTGTAAGAAACACACTGCGGCCTAAAGTTAGTAGTAACAAAATCGTGTAACAAACGAATAGTTGTACATTATATGCGTGTTTGATTACCTAACATTCGTTTTTTGCTAGTATTGTAAATTGGCTTTTTGCCTTGTCTTCACACGTTAAGTTTTTGGAACGATAATTTAACGAAACTTATCTGCACTAGCTGAATAAACAGCTAGTACAGACGTTTTATTCTGCTCATCCTGTCTGGCTAGTGACAAGATGAAGACAACATTTATCGTCCATGCGTAAAAATATTAACACAGTTTAATGTTTAACGTAGTCAACAGTATGTTCAATTTAGGTTTTCTTCAATTTTAAGGAAAATATAAATTGTTTTATCCATATTTTTATTCCAAAGGGTAAAACGGTACCATATTACTAAGACCTCGATGTCTGTCCGTATGTCTGTCTGTCTGTCTCCAGGATGTATCTCAAGAAACATAATAGAGAGTTGAAATTTTCAGAATACGTATTTCTGTTGTCACTATAATAACAAATACTAAAAACAAAATTTATTAAATGTTTAAAGGGAGCCCTCACACAAAAAACATGTTTATGCCTGTTTCTTCCTTTTTAAACTAGATGGCGATACGCGCCATCGCTAGCATGTCATAATCATTTATTATTATTATTAACATCTATATATAACTTCTAGAAGAAATTTTCGCAATTTTTTGGTCTCTACTCGTACAGAACCTTCGTGCGCAAGTCCAACTGACATTTGGCCGGTTTAATGTTATTTATTGCTCATATTTCATGTCAGAAGATCCATAATACAACCAGTACATACGCAGTTTCTTAAGTTTTTTCAAAAAACTCTGCTTTCAGCAACTCACCAGTGTCGGGACTGCAGCTGAGGCGGTGGGGCTCGGGGAGGGGAGAGAGTCGGCCTTGCTCTCTCTGTCCCCTCCGAGCTTCCAGTCTCGCTCTTTTGACCTCCGCAGCTTCAGGGTGGAGCGCTTCTTGAGCCGTTCTGAAGAAGATATTAATTTGAACATACTTTACACGTCATATGCAGATTACAAATAACAGGATATTTTTTTAAGCTTTTTGAGGTTCAAGGTAGAATCGCAATAGCCACGACTGCAACTCTGCCGTCCTCGAGCTTAAAAGTCGTTAACCAACATCTGGTCGATTTTGATATTTTGATGCCATCATGATCAGAAGAAATAACTCTATCGACGTGTATTACCAACATTTTTCTAGCTTTAATAGTCATCGAGTTATCAAAATTAATATTGTCGTTATATACATACAATTCCTTACATAGCAAGGAGCGTTTTTTGGTCATAACTCAAAAAGTACTTTTTGTACATAGTGGCATTTTAGCTTAAGGACGGCAGAACGGAGCGTTGCGATACTTTGTTTGAAGCTATATTGTTACTCCAATCTGCTGCAGTGTACGCCCGGTGCAATCTAAGCATTTTAGTAATAAGATTTTTTTTTCATGTTATGTAGGGGGCAAGCGAGCAGACGGGTTACCAGTTGGAAAGCAACTGCCGTCGCCCGTGGATACTCGCGGCATCCGAAAAGTCGCAAGTGCGTTGCCGGCCTTTTATGCAGGAATAGGGAATTATATTAGGGAAGTTGGGCCACCGGTAAACTCACACACAACAAAATCCAGCACAAAGCCGTTACACGCCAGTATTCTGTGAAGCCGTGGTATCACTGAAGTGTGAAGCATGGTTTTCCCATGGCAAAATTATTTTTAAATTTGACTGAAATTAGAACTGTGTGTTGTAGTGGATTTTTTTCCCCTCACCTGGAACAATCGGTGAGGACACGGTCTCCAGCACTTTGCCCTCGACCAGCGCACGATGTACGTTAAGGCCTGTGTCCAGCATGTTTCTGAAAAAAAAAAACAAATTACTAGTTTCACCAAGATCTCAAGATTCTCTAATATTTAAGATTTTATCTTACATTAAAATATCTGGCGGTAGAGCTCACATCTCAGTGTGTTCATTGTTATCTCGGTTAGCAGTATTTGTTTATGCCATTTGCGTCAATAAAAAACTCAAACGTAATATTGCGAAACTACTTATCTGGGGCTTTACACACTACGTCTAAAGAGTGGAAACTGTTAAAATCACACAGTACGAGTAGATAAGATGTAATGTACACTCTCGCCGAGACACAACGAGAGCTCCCGGGCGAGTCTCATGGCGAGACTTTTGCAAGCGGCTGACGGGCCGCGGTACGAAGCGAGTGCAAGCATGTAACACTCTAGCACTCGGGCGAACTCGCTGTGACTCGGCGAAAATGTACAGCCTCCATACTATTTAAATACTAGGACTAAAAAGCTAGTGAATACTGCGCCTAAGGGCCTGTTTCACCGATTACGTTAGGCTATTATTAAGGATTAGTTAAGCTATCCACAACTTTTTTGACAGATTCTCCGTACGATATCTGTCAAATAAAGTTATGACTATCTGTAAGCGGTGAAACAGGCCATAAATATTTTGAGCGGGCAACTGGTTGAACTCCACAGTAGTTACGTATAGAGTATGACTAGGAGAGTATTTGACCTAGGGCCAAAGCATTATAGCCCTGGCGGTAGGCCGCAGCCTAGGGGGCCGGTAAGAACCCCTAGGGCGATGGTCCCTAGACTAATGGGGTGGAAAGCTACAGGAGCCCAGGACGCACAATCTTTAAAATACGCCCCTGAATATGATTGCTAAAGGAAAAGTATCTTTCAATAGAAGAATAGACGGCGAGAAGCAACTTTTTTACGCTTGTGGCAACTATTAGGGCTTGTTCACAGCTTACTTATAAAGTTTCTGTTAGACTATTCACAACTTTTTGACAGATTCTGCATACGACGTCTGTCAAAAAAGTTGTAGATATACTATCTGACACTTAATTGTAAGCGTTCAAAACCGGCCCTAACCTACCTAAAGACAGAAAAAAACAAATCCTGCTATAATGAACAAGTAACTCACCTAATTCTTTTTAATTAAAAACAACGTCAACTGTGATCCGTTTAATGTTGCTCACTGACTCCGCCGGCCGGCGCGGCGCGAGCGACAGATATAAGTGATAAGAGTTAAGTATCATTTAATATACGCAGTACCCACATACAGATTACACGCAACACCATTCGCCCAACGTGTGGTCGCCTCTTAATAAGGGGCCCAATTATCAACACGCCTAGTCGCATTTAGCAAATTAATAGGTGTGACAGTTGATGACTTGGTAGTTAGCGGTTAGACAAGCCGCAATCGATTTCTGTTTTAGGTTTCCAAATTCGTTTTCCGTATAAGGACACCAGAATGTATTGAATGCGGAATTCGGTTTGTTCGGGGTAAAAATGAACGTGTCCGCTACCCAATGTATTTTAAATAAATAAATAAATATAAAACATTTTCTTCTGATTAATGCATTCGTTATATCGAGTACAAAATTTGGAAACCTACTTAAGGCTTGAACAAGGGTTGAAGGGTAAGTTTAACCTGTAATAAGTGTGTTAAAACATTAAGCTTATTACCCAAAATTGGACATTGGACCCGTGGACATTGATTTTTTGCTAAAAATTGCATAAACTACGAAACTAATCGGATAAGATGAGCGATTTTTCAATACAATACAATTATTAAATAACACTAAATCCATACATCCTTATTTCTTATTTTTATCAATTGTATATTAAGTATTTTCTGTTAGCGGGAGGAGAGTTTCGAAACTCAAAATATAGGTTCACGATCGATCGCATATGTGCCAGCCTAATACGGAAAACATTTGTGCCGGCCTACATCGCTTTTTGTAAATTAATCCAACACTTTGAGACACTATTATGTTTGAAAAAATATATAACGAAGTACATCTGACGTACCAGCTCATAAATAACCGTAGCGATTATTATAAATGACATTTTAATATGTACTTACCGGAAGCGTTTTATACTCAGTTGATACAATCAAACTTTAACTTGATATCTATAACAATAAGGTTTAAAATACAGCTGATAATGTCCGTAGTCTATAGGCCGCGTGCTACGATAAGTTATCATATTTAAATGGCGTCGCGACACGTACGTTATATAATCCTTGTATACATACAGGTGACAAACAAATTTATAATTATTTACGTTGCAATTAGGAATTTTGGAGTGAAATAGAAAGTTTCGGTGTCTTTCCTGCACCGACTCTAGTTTAAGACCCTTTTCACATGCACACGGTCGCTGTGCCGCGTGAAGTATTAATGTTATAATGTGTGAGCAACTATGAGAGCTTTCACGTTTTACATGGCAAGATGGCCAAGCTGCGTACTTTTCAAGTACGACTTAAACCCAATAGTTAAGCACACAGTTTATATTAATCTTCAAAAATTTTAGAGTGGGTAAGACCTTTTGTTCACACTCGAGAGTTCACAGACGGTGCAAGTTTACAGGTTCTAACCACGGTGGTGGCGTGTACCAATGAGACATTTTCCAATCTCAAGTAGTACATAATACAGATGCTCATTGCCGTGGGAGAGCCACCCTTCGGTACGAAGGCGCCAGCTCGACCGGAGTGATACCACGGCTTTACAGAAATCTTACGTGAAACAGCGTTGTGCTGTGTTTAGTTCAGTGAGTGAGTTTAACGGTGGCTCAACTTCCCTGGTCCCCCTATCCCTATTCCCATTCCGTATTCCCTCATAAAGGCTGTCAACGCACTCTTCGTATGTCACGAGTGTCCATGAGCGACGGCAGTTGCTTTCCATCAGGTAAACCGTCTGCTCGCTTGCCCCCTAAATAACATTAAAAAAAAACGATCTATTTAGATTTCATAGTAGGAGCTCGTACTGTATATATTCCTAGCAACATAATATTATTATCATGTCGGAACATACAGCACGATACGCTGATAACTGATAAAGATTGAATGCCAAGGCGCAATTTTCTTTATTACTAACACAATACTTCTAGACATTAATGTTATGAGTTTCATGATTTTCTAAGTAATAGTTTTCTTGTATCAAAAAGATGAAATATTACGACAGACAATGGTGGAATCACTGTAAGTTGACACATGACTTTATATAAAGCGTCAAAATTAGTATAAATTTCGTGGCAGGTTATTTTGATCCGACAATATTGTTATAGTAGTAAAATCATAATAAATATGCAGATTGTAGGGTCTTACATAATATAGTGAGAATACTTTAGAATAGAGTTTATTGTGATTGGTGCAGGGCTGATAAGTTTTTTTTTTATGAGCTAAATCATGACGCTAGAAAAAATACACTAACTAGTGTTTCCGGGGGTCACAGTAAAAGAAGTGAGATAAGATACGTAAATACGTCTGCAGTGTCGCCACAAAGTTAACTTTAGCTCCTTTGTGGTGAGAGTACCGACGGATCTGCGACGTTCGAGGCGGAGGAGTTCTGACCGATGGGTGCAGCCTACCGGAGATTCCGGGGGAGACTCCGGAACGTCCGGTCATGTCGCCGACAGTACATGACAAAGTGTTAGGTTTAAGGATATGGTATAAATATGTATGATAGTCTTTTAGGTATCTTTTATTTAATAAATATGTCATGCTAATTCTAAGGTAACTATTTATAGTTAGTTTGTAATGTCCGAGATAAAAAATTGGAATTTGAAAAATAATTGTGACTTTATTTAAGTCAATCACAGATGAGTAAAAAATAATTTCTAAATATTATTTTAGCGACACCCACAGTGGCCATGAGTTTTGTTTATCTTTTATCAGATGTGTGAAAACGCTATGCAGATAATGATACGTTTTCAGGGCTTTTATCTTTCATTCTGAGAATTTGTACAATATAAGTGCCAAGGTCGTTGAATTATAATTACAACAATAATTATTCATCTATCGATTAGGAACATAATTATTAACAATTGTAACAGAAGCCGGCTTCTCTCAAACCAGTGGCTTTACCATGAATTTGAGGCAATAGTATATATAGTACGTATAAACTGTTGAAACTCGCTAGCGACTACGTAAATTTTTAGTATGGCAATTTTAACACCACAAGTGACCGCTAGAGGCGCTGTATAATTTTGCCATACTAAAAATTTACGTAGTCACTAGGGAGTATCGACAAATACTACTACATTGCTTAAAACTCGTGGTAAAGCCACAGACAGAACAGCAAAAGCAATTTTATAAGGTCAAAGTGTGCGCAGTACACAAAAGAACTCTTTTATCGTTTACTCGCCAAATCCAGTGGATTGTATGACCGACGACTAACGAAAGATCAGGAGCAGGAAGCTCTCTGTATAATCTGAGAGCTTACAGCGAATGTTGAGTAGGTATTTGAGGCAAGCTAAAATCTTGGTATATAACTCTTCTATTGCACACAAGTATGTCATTGCAGACCTGGCTGATGAGAAGCCTGGCCTAACCTACATTTTACCTAAAGTAAAAAAAAATATTCCAAAAATATATTTGAAGCAATATGTATTTTTATAATATGTTGTAGTTGAATATTTAAAGAATAGAAAAAATAATAAGCCAGATGATTTTGTGGGGATTTTAAGATTGCCAGATGGGTGCAAAAATAGTTTGCGAAAATTCCTTGCAAACTACAAAAATATATTATTCTTCAGTAAACAATCAGCATCTGATATATTTTTGGACATTGTTAAATTTTTTATAGCCCCGCTTCTCACCAGCCAGGTCAGTAGTTACGTTTTGTATAGGAGAGCTACATTATAATCTTTCAGCTTGCCTCAAATAGCTACTCAAAAATGGCTACCAGCTCTCGGTATATTTTTCTAGCAACCTCATTGTACGATTGCCAGAGTAGAACGCAAAATACCGGTTCCCATGATTGAGTCTCAATGCGTCTCGCTTGGTATAATGCGTTAGCAACAAGTGGATATTCAATAAGGATAAATTGTTGAGTAGTATTTACAGTGGTATTTTTATAGTGGTAGTCCCCGAGACTTAATAAAGAAATCTGATTTGAATAAATATATCTCTCGTGGAGCCCCAAAGCCTTACAGAGCACCATAGCTCTGCGGAGCACACTTTGTATATGTCTCAACTAGATATGCTCGATCGATTGATACTGCAGCTTTTCAAAATAATTTTATTTCAACAGATATTGAAATATTTTGTAAAATTTGATATGTTATAGCAATTGAACTGTAGTCTTAACTACAACATGTGAACCGACCTCCGCTTCTCCTTATCCCGTATCCTCGCTCGTGGCGGGGTCGTGCCCAGCAGGTCCGCCTCGGAGCCGTCCCCGCACTCCTCCAGCAGGTACCGAGATGAGTGCGCCGGGTTACGCATCACCACATCCTTGCTGTCACTGGAAATAAAAAAAAATGCCTAAATCTTTTCCTAATCGTTCATAGAACTGGGCCCTTAGGGGGCGTCCATAAATTACGTGAAATTTTAAAGGGGAAAGGGGTCGAAGTTACGTTTTAGAGAGGGGGATTTCGGCAAATATCTCGCATATTTTTTTCGGATAGAAACAAAAATATACTATTTTGGTCCATTTAATCCAGATATACATGCTTAAGATTTTATTTCAAGATTTAAGTTCACTAATTCGTTCGAAAGAAAATAACTTCATTCAAATTCTTCGACGTTATACATCTACTGAGTCACTACTCACTAGTGACTTAGCTTAACGGCGAATAAAAAAACCTTACGATTGATGGTGGACATTGACATTATCACAAGAGCTGCAGACCATATATCAGAGCGAGCAGCCCACAATGCACCAGCTAAGTAAGCGCATTACTATACGTTTCGCAAAATGCGACTCCCACGGATTGTTATAAGACGAGCTAAAGAGTTACTGTGCGCAAGCGCCAAAGAGTAGCTAGAAAAAGATGAAGTTGAAGAAGCAAATGATTTTACTGAAAATCATATAGACATGTTGGTTGCATATTCCAATAGTCTCTCTCGTCGAACCAAATTTTTAACCGACTTCCAAAAACGAGGAGGTTATATGTTCGGCTGTGGATATATATTTTTTTGTATGTTCAACGTTCATACCGCCGCTAGTGAACCGATTCTCAAAATTTTTTCTTTGTTGTGGTGACCTGATAATGGAATCCATGAGTAATCGAGGGAACTGATCGAAATTTGTATAGAAACATATAGTGATTTTGGTTTTCCTAGAAGCGTCCCAAGTATATGTTACTAAAAAATAAAATTTGGTACCAAGGTATACCATGGTTCCGAAGGTACTGAGAGAACTCGTGATTCCTTACAGATACGACTTTGGGGTTTTCTTTGGATTTAGAAAATAGGCTGATGCCTCACCGAATTCTGAAACAGGCACTATTAAAAAATAACTAAATATTATTTAATACTTTTTAGTTTATTTTTTATTGTTTTTGTTTTTTCCTTTGGAAGTCGTTTTAATTCTTTTCTTTTCACAATAACAATCTAACGCGTTAATATAAGAAACCCAAAAAATCTCACGTAAGAATGTGGGATGGGAGAGTGGGCTGAATTAAATCTCACGACATCTCACCAGGGGCGGAGGGAGCTGTAGAAAAAAAACACCTCACGTTAATAATGGACGCCCCGTTATAGGATCCCCAGGTTGATGAAGCAAATGAAAATATAACATACGGGAGACCGATGGGAGTAGTATCACTTGTAGTACTTATGTATGCAGCGTAGGACTTTGACGTCAGTTTTTATCTATCGCTTTCTAATTTGAAGGTTGCTCGTGTTAATTTACGAGTAAGCCCCTTGTCACATGCAAACGGTCGCCGCACGGTCGCCGAGCCGTGTTGTACCCGTGTTCAAGTAAAAGCCTCTAAATGTGACAGAAAAAAATCTTCGTCATAGAGTAACTTATTATATACACGTCGTTTATAAAATCCATTCGCTTAAGATTGGCGGTATAGTTCATTACTTCAAATTCAATCATTAATTTCAGACAGTTGATGCACAATCCATAAAGATGCATGCATGCATTAAATTAATCTAAATACATATTACAATTAAACAGTAAAACACAACATTTAATATTATTACAAAATAATCAACGTGGGGATGCTATGGAACAGTAATAGAACACATAATTATCGACAAAAAAAGTTGAATGTTCATCTGTTTGTACACGCTAATCTCAGGAACTACTAGACGGATTTGAATAAATATTTTTTTGTTTAATAGCTGGCCTGGGCAATATATACATTTATCCCCGGGAAATGTACGGCTTCGTTGATATACAAATTTTTGCGCAACGAACGGTGATATACAAACGTTTGCGGGCACCAACTAGTACAATTTAATAAAATATCAATAAAAAACAAATTTTAAATAACAAACAAATTTAAAATTTGTTTTAATTGGCATTGTATAGGGTTAATTATATTGATTAAAATAAAAACAAATTTAATACAATATCTTTAAGAGGATTGTGTAGAGCTGGGAGCGTAGAAAAATGGGTATTTGGAGAATAGTACCCTATCGCAACGCGCGCGGCCGCCGGCCAGGCTCCCGGCTCAACCCCAACCAGTTGGTCTAACTAGTCGACCAACCAGTCGAGCGACTAGTTGACCAACCAGTCGACCAACCAGTCAACCGACTAGTCGACCAACCAGTCAACCAACCAGTCGAGCGACTAGTCGACCAACCAGTTGACTAACCAGTTGACCAACCAGTCTACCAACCAGTCGACCAACTAGTCGACCAATCAGTCTACCAACCTGTAGACCAACTAGTCGAACAACCAGTCGACCAACTAGTCGACCAACCAGTCAACCAACCAGTCGACCCACTAGTCGACCAACCAGTTGACCAACTAGTCGACCAACTAGTTGACCAACCAGTCGACCAACCAGTCGACCGACTAGTCGACCAACTAGTCGACCAACCAGTCGACCAACCAGTCGAGCGACTAGTCGACCAACCAGTCGACCAACCAGTCGACCAACTAGTCGACCAACCAATCTACCAACCAGTCGACCAATCAGTCTACCAACCTGTAGACCAACTAGTCGACCAACCAGTCGACCAACTAGTCGACCAACTAGTCGACCAACCAGTTGACCAACCAGTCGACCAACTAGTCGACCAACCAGTCGACCAACCAGTCAACCGACTAGTCGACCAACCAGTCGACCAACCAGTCGACCAACCAGTTGACCAACCAGTCGACCAATCAGACGAGTCACGCCCACGTGATTCATGTCAACTCACAGAGAGCCGGCCGGCGCGGCCGCATTCGTAACTTGTCAGTTGCTATGCTATGTTTTTATTTCACTTCTAGGCATACAAATCTTGCAACTTACTTATTTCATTATATAGCTAGTGTATTAAGCTATACATCAAACCCACATTATTTTAATTACAAATTATTTTTCGGGTCCAAAGGCGTCCATTAACGCAAAAATCGGGAAGTTTTTAAAATGTATGTTATCTGCTTCTTCCACTTATGTATTCAATAGTTAAGTTAGTCTGATTGTTATTTTTTATACCTAATTATTGAAAATAAAAGTATATGGTTTGTACCATACCACAGAGACTAAAGTAAATTATTTGGTACGTAATGTAAGGTAGGGTTAGTTTGCCAGTTCGCGTCCATTTAGTGCAGTTGGCAAGTGTGAAATAGAAAATAAAAATATCCCAGGCCTATTTTCTATAACTATTTTTTGTAATTTGTTGATTATATAGTCTGGTATGGAGTTCGTTTTCAGTTTTCTACAAAGATACTATCGTTTTTTTTTCAAACAAACTTAAAAAATACTTGTTTTATTCAGTTTGCGTCCAAAAAGCCCAAATTGCGTCCACCCATGCACCAGTTTGTGTTCACCCTTAGCGGGTGGACTAGGAAAAAAAGGTGATATTTGTAAGATAACATAAAAAATGATTTAAACGTACAAGAGGAAATAATAATTTCTTATTTAATATACTATTTAAGGATAAAATTTTGTTCTATTGATTGTTTGTTAAGAAACCTTACATATTCAGTGTCAATAGAAATCCCTTCTGCAGGTAAAGTTTTTCCAAGGACTTAGTTACTTAGACTATTGATACATAGTTGTTTTCGTTATTTTTGGAATGGTTACTGTAATTTCTTAGTGTCGGTTATAGGTGTTCCTAAACATTTAACACTGAAGACTCCAAGTGGGTAATCGGTGTGCATGTAAAATGGAGCTCACAGAGAAATTCTCTTGCTGAACCGATTTTTTCCAGTCTCGAGGAAGGACACAGGAATTTATTTAATCCCGAAAAAATGTTCGGTTGCCGCGAGATAACCGAATTAACAATATATTTTTAAGCTTTGTACCTGACACCTGATTCACGATTAACGTGACCCGTGACACCAATTTGCCACGGACGTCCGTCTAGTAATCTAAGACTGTATTGTCACTCATAGACCGCCATGAAGATACCAAGTGACCAAAAATTCTACAGTATTCTACACAAATTCGTGTGTTTTTATCACAAACTAGCTATTGTCGTGCGGCCTCCAACCTGCCGACCTTGGGCCGCGTAATTCTGTTGTGAATTCTCATTAGAAAGACACATTACGATGTCTAGCGCTCTTTTTACTCAAAAATCGGTCGTATTTATAATCTGGTTACTATAAGTTGAACATAGCAAAAACCTTTCAAATTCAACATTCTGTAGTGGTGAAAAAGATTAGAGTATTTCAATATGAGTTTTCGTAATAATGTAAGTGTTATTCTTATTGAGATTTAAAGGACAAAGTTTTGTTACAAGTATCATAATTGTACTGCTGCTGTACTGTAACCGAAAACTGCGTCGGAATAATGTTGCTAGTAAAAATAAATGCTAGGTTCAACTAGTAGCCAGAGTATATATTGGTGTACTGAACAAATGCGGGCATAAAGGTTATTTCATACTTGTTAGCACTGTACGCGCAGAATTCGTTAAATTCTTGTTTTATTCAGTTTGCGTCCAAAAAGCCCAAATTGCGTCCACCCATGTACCAGTTTTACCCGCACGTGCTAAGGCACGTACGGCGCGTGCTCGTCAATGACGATCGATCGTCGATCACACTAAAGCACCCTGTCCAAATGCCAAGCGAGTATCGTTTACGATAATCGCTTGGCGTGTTTTTGTATGGGATTGACATAGACGAACGAAAAGTCACGTGA
>JAOTAV010056802.1:0-15356 GCA_026546445.1 Cyclargus thomasi
ATTTTATTTAATACTTTTTAGTTTGTTTTGTACTATTTTAGTTTTTTCCTTTGGAAGTCGGTTTAAATTTTTTTTTAGTCCTAATTTTTACAAAAAAATAATCAATATTCCTTAAATAATTTCTTTTACAAAAAGTTTCAAATGGAGCGATTTGAATAGGTAGGTGGTACTATTTGGTAGAAGTTTTTTTTCAGGTGTTTGTACACTGTTTTACCTCGTACACTCGTACAGCGGGGATGGAGCCACCGCAGCCGCCCGTGATCCGGCTGACGGACTCTAGGTTCCGCTCCACGTCCTCCTCGAGTGGATCGCGCCACTCGATCATGGGAAGAGCCGTTGTTGACATTTCCTCTGCAAGCGAAAAGAAATAAACGGGTTATTTGCCTATTAGGAGTAATTAATGTACTTTAAAATCTTTTCCTTGGTCCTGGTGCATTAGAGTATAGAAATCACCATACAAGCAATCATGTCCAAGTAATGCCGTGAGAGAGCCATGCTTCGGCACGAATGGGCCGGCTCGACCGGAGTAATACCATGGCATCACAGAAAACTGGCGTGAAACGGCGTTACGCTGTGTTTCGTCTAGTGAGTGAGTTTACCAACGTGGGCCAACTTCCTAAATCCCTTATCCTCATCCACATTCTTTATTCCCTCATAAAGGCGGGCAAAGCACTTGCGACTCTTCGGATGTCGCTAGTGTCCATGGGCGACGGCAGTTGCTTTCCATCAGGTAACCCTGCTCGCTTACCCCCTAAATATTATAAGACAAAATGCTATTTACCAATGACTTTAAAGTACGAATGTCTTAACAGGAATTAAAAGTACCCGAGGACATACGTCCTATCTCTTCAGGAGTGTCGGGGTCGGGCGGGCGCGCCTGCTTGAGGTAGTAGACCAGAAAGGATTTGTAAAACGGCCTGTGTCGGAGCCTCATGTCCAACCCCGCGCTTCCCTGGCAGCCGCATAACTGTAGCAGCCGCTCCACTATCACGTACACTATCTGACAAGCAATTGCATTTTGGTTAAGCGTAATATTCTAGAAATTAATAACTGTGTTACTCAAAGGACAATTGTCAGTTTCTACAATCTCTAAAAGTTTAAATACCGCCGACCATGCTCTGTCTTTCAATTGAAGCTCTGCAAAAAGCACGAATGTTATATATACTTCTGGGTTCATACTTTTGGCAACTCTTTGAAGTTTCTTTCCTCCAAACCGTGCAGGCAGATCCTCTGCCGATGCAGAAACTGGCGAAGCGTAAACTCCACGGTCCTGCGGTCCCTGCGCACTGATATGTGGTCTCTGGAATAGGATAGGAAATCTATTTAGAACATATATAACGTCTTAGATGATATTTTTGCCGTCTTACAAAACATACGTCCCCACTTCACCTAGTGCTGAAGACGACGGTTTGTGGTAGCACGTAGCACTCGAACTGCTGAACGCAACGGATCTGGCCGCGGGTTTGTACGGCGCGCGGACGTCGCCTGCGCACCAGTCTGATGGCGTCGTTGGCGCGCAGTCGCATCGAGTACACCATATAACATGCTATTAGCACTCCCGTTCTGCCCAAACCTAGATAGAAAGGCTATTGAAAGTTTCGTAAAAAGCTACGCTGCCGTCTATAACGTTTTAAGCTTAATGTGCTTGAGATTATTACCCGCATGACAATGTATGGCGACCCTGCCCTGCTGCACGGCGAACGACAGCACCTTGGCCATGTCCAGCAAGCTGCTCAGTGTGGCCTCACCATAGTCCGGCCACGCGAAGTTGTAGTAGTATACTGCATACATATAGAGCCTTATTTTTACCGTCTTACATTGTAACATTACAAAGAACCTTTCAATTGACTCTTAAAAATTATAAACACAAGAGAGCAAGAGCTACTCTCGAGACGAATCCTCTAGCAAAGACGAACCAATGTTTAAAACAAGAAAATTTCTGTAAAATATATCGCCTTATGGTAGGAGTAGTTAGAGTACCCCGGTATCATCAGATTGCCTACTCCGTCCCTTAAAGACCCTGTTAGAGTTTCAGGAGAAGGTCGTACATACTGTCGTCGGCCATGAAGACGCGCGGGTCGTAGGTGAAGCCCGAGGCGGTTAGGGGCGGGCCGCAGCTGGCGTGCTCGCCCGCTGTCTGCAAGTTCACTACCGACCGGATGCCCCAGCTGGAGATATACATATATACATCAAGACACCATCTACACAAAGGACAGATCTAGAGTTAGAGCGAGCTAATCGTTGTCTGGAATTTCTGGGCATTGCGTAATTTACAATGTATAGCACCAACATCTAGACATGGTGGCTAACCATGATTGGCATCATAAATTATCTATAATACCTCGATCGTATTTTATCGTGGGCAGTATAAACGCATACCTTCTGCACCGTGCATGTTCGTAATTGATAAGCAGCAGAATCATTCTGAGTCAGCTTGTTTTATGAAATTCTATTAAAGTGTAGTGTATAGGGTGCATTGAAATCAACCAAAATGTCAACTTGTCACTCGAGGACCGAGGTGTTGCCGGCCCTATGCGTGATAGGTCGCCGCAGGGTTACAATGTCATAACCTGTCGTCGGACGAGGTGCTCAATTATGTAGCTTGAGCGTCATGAGGTGCAATTTTTGTATCAAGATGCATGATATGTCGATGGGCTCATTCGTGCATTATGGATGAGGATATTGCGTGCGTCACCAGTGGAACTGCTGCAGCAGGTTGCGGGCGGCGAGCGCGGCGGTGCTGGGCCGCGCCATCGCCACGATGTCCTCCGTCACCCTGAACACACAACACGCTGCATTTGGCCTACATTATACTGCATCATTTAGATTGTGATTGCCACTAGGTTATCACGAGTTGGATTCTAAAGACACCTGTAGTTTCGCAGGTCATTCTAGTGTAGCATATATGGACCGGCCGCTATAGCGTTAAAGTGTTTTCAGGTGTATATTTCAGGTATTTATTTATATTAGGTCCTGAGACAGAAAATAGATTACATGAATAAATCCTATATATCTTTGTAAAACTTGCGATGAAAAACTTTGTACCTAATGTAGTAACTAGGTTATTTAGGAAGAGGTTGCCTGACTCTAAATATCAATAAATGTTGTGGTAAGTATTCGCAGTAGAGCTTTCCTAAAATTGCGAATGTTTTATTACCGCATACATTAATCACAATTTCACCTACAACTTTATACGACGCGACGCTAATGTACAAACAAAAACATTTGTACGTCGTACTGTAAATTGCATGCTATTATAATATTGTAATTTATTAAGCAGCTGAAGTACAGTCACGCAAATCATTGCTTTATTTTTACGACACGAAAATTATTATTTGACCCATATAAGTGGGCCGCCCGCGCCAGCCGCGGTCGCACGAAACTCCGATGTGATGCTTACACGAATATTTTAAAAGGCTTAGGTATGACTTACTGCCATAAAATGCTAAGATGTTTACATAAAATGTAAAAAAAATATTCTTGATTGTTCTTGATTTAAAAGTATCCTAGAGGAAGATATTTAAATACAATAAAACCGTTAGTACTTTTCTCTGGATCCTAGTTGAAAAATTTCCGTGGACCTTCTATGCTTCTCGAAGAGTTTTAGTATATTATATGAATTAGAAGACATTGATTCTCTGAATTGTGATTATGTCAGATGACAACTGAAATAGGAATCTGGATTTAAACCACCCCGTCGCCTCCTACCAGTCGGAGTAGAGTCCCTGGAGAGCTGAGGCGCTGGGATGCGGCCGCTCGTAGGGGCAGCGAGCACCGCCGCAAAACAGCGCGCACTGCAGCGCCGCCGGCGCTGCCAGACGCAGCTTCTCGCCCAGCGCGCTGTATTGAGCTGATGGCGGACCAGCCAAGCGCCTTCGCCCGCGGCGCCTGCGACCGGTGGAAGAGGACCTAGTTTCAACAGCAGTAATATCGGTTTCCCTTCAAAATGAATCATAAACAGCAGAAGAGAGAACCTATGTCATAACACTCATAGCTCATAACATACTGCCCAAGTAAAAGCCCGGTAAGTTAGTTATCGTGTAATACGTCATATTGTAGGGTGAAATAGTGTTTCGGGGAAAGGCCGGTGATTATTTTATAGGTCCGAGGGTCAGGTATTTTCCATTAACTCTTTCAGTGAGTTGACCCCTGCAGTATGTTTACTTCGGGCGCGTCGTACGCACGGGGTAAATGTCACGCGTTGCGTGTTCTCCCCTGCCCGCCCTCTCCCCCGGGGGGCGAAGCGCGGGGCCTCCGGCCCTCGCCGTGATTGTCGCGATTTATTATAATGACCCAATGTCCACTCACAATTTCCCGTGTAATTACACTGATTGTAACTCGAAAATAACGCCGTTGTTTGTGGTAAAAATTCCATTTAATGTGACATGGAAAATGTCCGCTACAATAGATGGTTTATAAAGCATATTATAGGATTTGTTTTAATAGCGTAGATACGAGCTGCATATACGTGACCGAAAAAATGGACCCTATGTATTTGGCACATTACTGAATACTTAATCATGAATTTTGGTAATTCACTAGTATCTACAATAGACAAAAAAGCCAGTCGCAGCATATAGTCGATGTTACCTGGCAGTTGCAGCATACAGTCGATGTTACCTGGCAGTTGCTGCATATAGTCGATGTTACCTGGCAGTTGCAGCATATAGTAGATGTTACCTGGCAGTTGCAGCATATAGTCGATGTTACCTGGCAGTTGCAGCATATAGTCGATGTTGCCTGGCACTTGTAGCATATAGTCGATGTTACCTGGCACTTGTAGCATATAGTCGATGTTACCTGGCAGTTGCAGCATATAGTCGATGTTACCTGGCAGTTGCAGCATATAGTCGATGTTACCTGGCAGTTTTTTCGTCCGGAGGGTCAGGGGCCACCTTCCGTCGCGTCCGTGCTCGGCACAGTCGGGCCAGCCGCCAGCAGCTCAGCCTCTCCCACACGCTGCTCCGCACCGGCACGTCCTCGCTCATGATGACGATTAAACACTTCTCATTATATCTAGTCCCCTTAACTATACTATTTTTAATTTAATGTTTCTAAATTACTGCTACAGTCTACATGCTAAAGTACCTAAGTAATATTTTCATGACCAGATAAAATTATATTTGTGTTTGTTTTGTCTGCCTGAATTATTATAATTTGTAAGTATTGAAGTCATTAAAGCATTAAAGCTCCTGAACGGTAACCTTCAAACAGGTAACTGTTTGAAGGTTAACGTTTTACTATTTTTTTATTTTTCAATTTATTACAAGTGCTTTTATAGAGTTATTTTTGATGAACATTATGTGTGTACCTAAAAGTGATTGCTCAAAAACCTGATTGTCCTATTCAAAGGCACTGGGTTGAAGTAGCACTAGGCATAAAATAAAAATAATAAAAAAAACCTTGTATAACTAACAATACTAACATTAGATTAAGTTATCACTAACACATTTTACTAATAATTTTTATTCGCTAATGTAAGCCTGAAATTAATATTTTTTATTTTTATATTATTTTCAACAAAATAATAATATTGTTAATGTTGTGATTGTAAATTACCTGATGATTTATTTTCAAAAGACAATAATAATACTTTGCTCATAATTATAGTATCATGGGTTATAATTAACAGGTCGTTACAAGATTCAACATAGGCATGTCTGTACGCTGATAAATATCGCGCAGTTATTAAAATACTTTAATTGTAGACAGTAGAGCTGATGTCAGTCAGTCCATCATAAACTTAGTCACAAAAAACCTTGGCCCGTGATTAAGTTTGAGAGTTTGATGATGAAGCTGGAAGACAGGGGCTGGCTTCTCATCGTCAAATGTTGTATCATAGTCGTGTTTGACCTTTTATCGAGGTCTTGTACAGGACTTGGACCACAGTTAAATTTTAAGGCTTGATGTTAAAAAAGCCCGTTGTTTTAGGGATTTTAAACTATTAATTTAATTTTGTTTAGACTAATCCCCTTATTCATAAAAATATTTAAGCAATGTTTAATTAATCAAGGTTCGCTGTCTCTTTCTGTCGTGTGACGTTTTAATGTTCTAGAAAGGGGCAGCAAACCTTGATCAGTTAAACATTGCATATTTTCATTAATAAGGGAGTTAATGTAAATGGCTACATTTAACTTAACTCTACAGCATGCTTAAAGAAAATATGTAATATTATACTATCCTTATTAAGTAATGAGCTCCATTATATATGTACTGTAGTTCTGGTCACATTCACTGTACGTCGTTAGTGTCAGGTGTTGGGTCTGCAGGGTATATGTCGTGCTGTTACTGCTATTAGGTATGGTGTTCATTTAAAACTCATTATTGCATCGTGTGTGCTTAGCCATCACCACCACTAAGCCGCTACCTGAATATTAAGCGCGGTAACACAGGGCTGTATTTTAAAATTAACTTAATTAACGTCGATGAGTATATCTACAGACGAAGGAAGGAAGTTGACCGTCGAATCGAAAACGCCTGGAAGAGCTACTGGTCCATGAAGACGCTGATGAAGGGAGACTTGCCGCTATCCCTAAAGACACGTCGACATGTATACACTGCCTGTCCTAACCTACGGTGCACAAACCTGGTCATTGACAGATTTACAGAACTCCCAGCTCGGAGTTTGCCAAAGGGCCATGGAGCGTAGTATGTTGGGTGTTAAACTTATTGACAAAATAAGAAACATCATACTGCGCTCACAAACTAGAGTAAAGGACGTAGTAAGAAAGTCGATGAAGTTGAAGTGGGATCTGACTGGCCTCATAAGCCGTATGCATCCCGACCGCTGGGTAAAGGTATCTACTGAGTGGCGCCCCGAAGACGGACGACGCAACCGTGGCCGGCAAAAGAAAAGATGGCGCGACGAGCTGGATGCACCAGCAGGGCTGGCCAACGGTGGATGGAGGACTTTGGGGGAGGTCTTTGCTCATTAGTGGGACAGCATTATCTAATAAAAAAAAACACAAAATTAAAAAAAAAAAACTCTATAAAGTCCAATGCTCTAGGCTCAAAATTAATCATTTCCTATCTAGATTTAGGCACTAAACTAAGATAATTTCTAACTCACCTCACTATGTTTGTCTGTTTCGTTTTTTATAGTTTTATATACAAATTTGTGTTGTAATATTTTCGTACTATCTGTTTTAATGTGGTGTAATGTGTATTTGTGGCTGAATAAATGTTATTATTACTATCATTATTAAATATATACACGGTATATGAGGATTTAGGATTAAGATGCAATTTACGAACATCAACAACTGTCCCCTAAGTACTTGACCTAGTTTATAGCAATTATGTGTATTTACATAAAGTAGATGCAATTATTATCAAAGTTCAGGCCGCGGGTATCGTTATTATTAAATAAGGGTCGTATCGATTGACCTCTCTGGCCTATGCATACTGCAAATATTGAGAGGACCTGACACTTACTTTGCCACGATCAAGACACTCGAAATAAGCTTTCGGAATTTAAGGGTTACGGAGTTCCAGGGTCACATCAGTAGGGTTAGCATAGCGTCAGTAGATATACGAAAGTATAGACAAACTGACAGATGGTTGGGATATGCTGACAGATTTCCTTTGTGCGTCCGTCACGGCTACGTCACTATGTCTATCTTGCTGTAGAAAAAAAACTTTCGCTCGCTATGCCAACTCTTCAGAGCAAATGAAATTGACTTCTATAAAACACTACTTGAACATTAAGAATTTTTCGTGGCGTCCTTTGGTATGGTCTCGAAAAGGTGCAGGTTCGAACTCCGGTTGAGGCATGTACCAATGAGAAAATTTCCGATCTGAGTGAACTCGGTTTGAGTGCTTTGAAGACGTAAGTGGAAGAAGAGAATAACTAACATTTTACAACCTTCGAGCAAATTCTCATTTCTTCCTATAGAATATTGATAAATATTGTAATTTAGCGCTTTCATTGTCTAGCTTCTATCCAGCTGTACATAAAATCCACATTATTTTAATTTGGAACCATTTTGCCGGCCCTAAAGCGTCCATTGACGCAAAAACAGATTTGAACTTGTTACTTACCCGCTTTTTCAATTATCTAATCTAAATATTTATAAAACTCAAAGACGGTGACTGACTGACATAGCGAAAATGCATAGCCAAAACCACTTAAGGGATTGGCATGATTTTTTTTCATGCAGGTTTCATGTTTAAATGACATAGGTTAAGTCATGTAAGTAAGAATTTTGATTACTTTACCACCAAGGAGATAAAACAGAGAAGGAATATGAGAATACTTCTTAACGCGTGAGAAACCGCAGACAAAAGCTAGTAAAAAACAAAATACGCTATCACATATATCACAATTTGACGACCTCTGTGGTTCAGTTGGTAAATGCGTTGGTAGCTTAAGCCGGGGGTCGCGGGTTCGAATCCCGCCCACGGAGCCAGTTTTTCAATGTTCCTGGGTCTTGGATGTGTTTTAAATATGTGTATAATATAATTAAAATCTTAAATATGTGTATAGTATAAAAGTATTAAATATATTTCCGTTGTCTGGAACCTGTAACACAAGTCCCTCGGGTACTTAGCACAGGGCCAGATTGACGTGGTGTAAAGCATCCATAGATATAATATTATTTATACAAACATTTAGGTATATTGCTTAAAAGATAATTTATGTTATTAGCTAATATAGCTTATGGGAGCTAAATATAAGCTGAGTGCATCTGCTAAGCGTCTGGTTAGATTTAGAATTATAGCCCAAAACTCTTGGTGAAGTTTTGCACTTCCGTCTAGGTGTCGACTGTGGAGCAGGGTTTCCCAAAGTTTGCAGTTTATGAAACCCACAATGAATACATTACATTTAAGTCATTTTAGAAAAATATACCTTGATGATTACCTTCCATAGCGTAAAGCGGAAAACATACTGATCGGATGCGACTGACAGCGCCATCTAGATAATAATTGTACAATCAGAGAAGTTGAAAGAGATCGTGGATCTAAGTGATTTGGCCGGGTTATGTCAAACCCAGCCGGCAGATCACGACTAACATGGAATTGACATATTCCGACCAAATAACGTAGGTCCGTTAACTAGCTTTCTTTCAATTTCCCCCATTATACATTAAAGTGTGCAAACCATGCGGCGTAACTCCTTTTGTATGGGCTGTCAGCCGCGTCTGACGTCAGTCGCTGACTTTTTTGTATGGGCTATCAGCCGCGTCTGACGTCAGTCGCTAACGTTTTTGTATGGACTGTCTGTAGTAGCATCCGATCAGTTTGTTTTCAGCTTAGGTAGTAAACTGTACAACCTGCATGACAGTACATGATAACAATATGACCTGCATGACGGTGCCCACCTATACGAGGAGTGCGTTTTCCCTCATAGAAGACGGGCAATCTTGAAATTCTTCTGATATTGCGTATACGAGAGATGATAGTTGCTTCCCGTCAGGTTTTCCGTTCGCTAACAAACCCGGGAAAAATATTGCGATGGTTGTCTCACAATAACAATAACAAATATTTCATAAATACGCGAACAACGAATCTACTTCCATCCTTTGGTTATAAGATGACAAAAATTTATACAAAACTGTTCAATGAAATTCCGTACCACGTTAATTTGATGCCACCACTTTCGGCACACTCCGAGCACCTTCCTCCTGGAACTTGGGTATCTCCGCGGCCACTTTGGGAATCTCTGGCCCAGTGTAGAGTCGACTAAACTTGCAGTCAGCTGCACGAGTCACTAAATCACTTTGAACAGGTCACTGCGATTAGCCAGGGCTTGGTTTAGAAGTTACAACCAGGAAAATGCTCTAAAAGTTTACATCGGTAACTAAATATGGCTCAGAAACTGAAAAACATACCAAGTAGATCACAACTTATACAAATTGTAACCAGGAAGGGAAAGGAAAGGTGGGAGAGAATGCTTCGGCACGAATGGGCCGGTTCGACCGGAGCAATACCACGGCCTCACAGAAAACTATCGTAAAACGGCATTGGGCTGTGTTTCTTTCAGTAAGTTTACCGTTGACTCATAATCCTATAACTATTCTCAGTCCCTATTTCATCATAAAGGCCGGCAATGCACCTGCGACTCTTCGGATGTTACAAGTGTCCACGGGCGACGGCAGTTGATTTCTATTAAGTAATCTATCTGCTCGCTTGCCCCCTTAATATTATAAAATAAACAAGCTAAATGTCTAATGACCGAAAACCTGACTGCAGGAACCATTGCAATTTAAACATCAAGTTATGTATATTTCTAGAATGGCTATTGAAAACATTTCATTTTGATACCTTACTCGACCTAAACGGACGGAAAAATTTTTGGAACATCACCATTTTGTCTTCAAAATTCACTATTTTGATTTTTTAAAGCACCCATTGTCACTCGCACTTCATCAAGCCTTTTAGGTTGCAGAGCGTGCCAAACAATTAAACATACATACATATATACTCTCGAAAAACATAACCTCTTTCTGGCTCAGTCGGGTGATAAGAAAGATATCAGCAATTCAAGTATTCTTAATTCTACACATCTCTTTCTCTCAAAACTTAATTTAGTATGAACTTCGTATGCAGCTTATACATTCAAAATTTAAAACAAGAAAATTATCAAAAAATTTATTGGACTACATCGTTTTTTAATAAGTATAAATTTATTTAAAGTAAGAAAAAAAATCATGGATATTCCCTATTGGTACTAACGGATGTAATCCGTCTATAACCTTCGGTAACGATGACTGTTTCCGCCAACAAGGTGTCTTGGCACGTGCTGAATTAAAAAAAAAAAGAAGAAAATAACGAAAAACGATTTTGATAATTTTTCTTCATTCAAAAGAAACCACAAAATAATTTGAAACATAAGAAATGAAAGGGTGAAATTAACATAACAGCTGACGATGGCAATCAGTATCCAAACGGGTGACAAATTAGATTGGAGTTGGAGTGAAAACACTAATTATTTCACACAAAACACTTCCTAAGTCCATTACAGTTACAAATGAAAAGTGACGGGGAAGAATTGAACAGACTAAAACAGGCTATTACATAGACATGGCGTTAGCGACTAGTGGCTAAGAGTTATCAAAATCCATACTTACTAATACTATAAATGCTAAAGTGTCTGTTTGTCTATTTGTATGTCTGTCAATCTGTTATCTTTACGCCCAAATTGCTGAACCGATTTTGCTAAAATTCAGAATGGACATTCTTTGAGGCTCGGGAAAGACCAAACTAATTGAAGACATAAGGGGAAGAAGCGGATAACTAACATTTTAAAAACTGGCGGATTTTTGCGTAAAAAAACAGTGAATTTAATGTGTATCGAAAGACTAGCTATTGAAATTGCTAAATTACAAGATTTATAATAATTTTATAGTAAAAAAGAGTATTTACTCGAAGGTTGTAAAATATTAGTTGTTCGCTTCTCTACTTATGTCTTTAATAATGATACTTTTAATGCTGGAAAAGTGTACGGTTCCCAACCGACTTTGACACAACGGAGTTGCAGGCATTATTGTCTGAGGCTTTGGCCCTCTGAGCTCTTCGTTTTGAACCTACCGTATACATAAATACAGTTTTTTTAGGCTCGTACCTAAAAAGCCGGTAAACCGCTTCCTGATAAGTATCGGATAGGCTATGCACAACTTTTATGATGTATGGGGAATGTGTCAAAAAATTTGTGTATAGCCTATCCAACATTTATCTGGCAGCAGTAAAGCAGAGCGTTCAATGAAAACGAACATAATATCATAATTAATACGGTCGAATTGAGAAACCTTTATGGAAGTCGTTTAAAATTAAGTCAGAATTAAAATTTCCATTACTTTATGTAATACCCCTTTCTACACCGGTAAGAAAATTAATGCCATTGTCAGCTGACATTAATTAAATATAATATGCAACACGATTACTGGCAAGTTGACGCGCGAATATTTTATACAGGGTATTTTTAAACAAAGAATATTGTATGAATATCAATTAAAAAACAAAAGATAATGTTCATATTTTGTGGTCATTTGCGTCAAAGTTTCTCTTTATCATTATATAAAATCCTTTGTCCTGATTTTATATAATGATGAACGGAAATATATTTAATACTTTTGTACTATACACATATATTTTACATTTTTATTACATAATAAACACATTTAACACACATCCACGACCACAGGAACTTCGAAAAACTTTTGTTCAATCGGCGGGATACGAACCCACGACCCCCGGCGTGAGCTACCAAGGTAAACAACCATTGCGCCACAGAGGTCGTCAAATCCTTGTGTGTTTTCATCACCCTTCGCCAGGCTTTTTTCTCCGGGGGCTTCCACTGGGTTAGCCCTCTCGATAGGGATAGTAACAGTCCCTGACAAGCGGGCTAACCCGAAGGAACCCGGGAGAAAATATAGGTGCTGACCCAAAAGAACCTTAGTGACTACCCCGTAGGATCTACCCACTAAAACCTCATAGTGCCTAAGGCAGTTCGATTTACCCAACCTACTAACTCACACACACACACCTTCTCTGGAGTACACACACACAACACACATTAACCATCTCTGGAGTACACACACACACAACACACATTAACCTTCTTTGGAGTACACACACACACACACAACACACATTAACCAACTCTGGAGTACACACACACACAACACACATTAACCAACTCTGGAGTACACACACACACAACACACATTAACCTTCTCTGTAGTAAACACACACACAACACACATTAAACAACTCTGGAGTACACACACACACAACACACATTAACCAACTCTGGAGTACACACACACAACACACATTAACCTTCTTTGGAGTATTTCATTTGATCGGCATGTAAATGAACGGTATACATCACTCGGTCGGCAATCGGACCCGGACTGGCCACGTCTCCTGCTAATTTGTCACCGGGATAAATTGGAAATCTACGGGACTCGAGTCCCGGACGTCGGGAGTCCGGGATACCCCGGGAAAGCAGCTGCTTCACAACACTTAACGTGAGATATGATCGTGTTTCTCATTGCAATATTTATTTTTTAGGGCTCCGTACCTAAAGTGTTCTACCCTTATACTACTTAGATATCTGTCCGTCTGTCTGTCTCCACGATGTATCTTAAAAAACGGTAATAGAGACTTGAAATTTGCACAATTTTTTGCCGTGGGTGTGATACCACGGCCTCACAGAAAACTGGCGTGAAACCGCATTGCGCTGTGTTTCTTTCAGTGAGTGAGTTTACCGGTGGCCAAATTTCTCTAATCCCACTATCCCTTTTCCCTCATAAAATGGCCCGCAACGCACTAGCGACTTGTCGGATGTCGCGACTGTCCATGAGCGACGGCAGTTGCTTTCCATCAGGTAGCCTCCATCGTGGTCTGTCATGGCTGTTTGGCTTTCAAAAACATGCTTTCCAATTGCTCTCTACTGAGACAGAACCATTCATTCTAACGAAGCAACCAATCGACTTGATTATTGACGGAGTTGAAAAAACGAAGAGTAACTTAGCCTACTTTTGGTCTAAGAAAAAAAACATGTTTCCAAAATATTCGTATTTTTACCTCCGCTACACTGAAGTTAGTGGAGGAAAAAGTGTATTTATAAAATTTCTTTAAAATCCATTAATAACTAGCTTTTGCCTGCGGCTTCGCACGCGTGGAATTCGAAAATTGCGTTAAAACTACGTACTGGCGCCGTAGTGCATGTTATGAAAAATAATTTTCCCCGTATTCCTGCTTTCTCTTGAAATATTTCCTGAATTCGTTTTGCTATAACCCTCTCGGAGCCTAATACCTTTTCAACGAATGCGAAACCGTGGAAATAAGTTAGTACGTTCTGAAGTTAAAGCGTCAGGAAGGAAAAAAAATATATATATAATTGAAGGGTAAATTGATCAATCACAAAATAAATGTTAGATTAACTTCAATTTTCTAACAGTAAATTTTAGAAAATTTAAGTAAAAAGAACGAAGTCAACCTTAAAATAAATTCTCCACTAAAACGCTCCGGGAATCAGAAACAAACAAACAAACAGACGAAAAATGTATCCGTCCGAAGCTCAATTACAAAGTTACAATATTAGCTTTAATTGGGGAAGTTCTGTTCGGGGTTCCCCCCTTTTAGGGGCTCCCCACCCGCTCCCTGGGGAGGACGTTTTTACGTGATCAGCCCGATTGTAGCAGTTAGGAAATGGACAATTTTGAATCCCCTCTCTGACATTCGTGTTCTCGTTCTGATGCGGAAAAATTGTCACAGATTTTTCATTGAAGCTCAATGAGATTTTTTTTGAGGAATCATAAGTAACTCAAGATTTTTACCTCAATAATTATTAGACTATCAAGTGTTTTGATTTTTATTAATAGTTATATATTTTCTATGATTTTATTTTATATTCGTTTTTTTTTTTTGATTTTATATTTTTAGATTTTATTTTATGTTATATTAGTTACCTGATGGAGAGCAACTGCCGTCGCCCATCGACACTCGTAACGTAACATCCGATGAGTCGCAAGAGCGGCACAACGTCGTTTCACGCCAGTTTTCTGTGAGGCCGTGGTATCACTTCGGTCGAGTCGGTCCATTGGCGCCGAATCATGGCTCTCCCACGGCAATGAGCATCCGTATCATGTACTTGAGATCGGATAAGTCTCATCGGTACACGCCTCCATCGGGGTTCGAACCTGCACCCTCTCGAGTGCCAACCAAAGTTCTTACCCACTAGGCCACGGACGCTTATATACTAATATATATTCTGTGATCTTGAAGTCAAATATCGACAAAGAGGATGTGCAGTGGGCCGGGGCGGAAAACAATTTTGCCGCCCCCTAGGACAAATTTTGTCACACCCTTAATTAGGCTTTTCAATTTTTTTTTCTGCCAGTGCAGACACTCTCATATAAATAACTCAATGTGTTACATTACAGCTAAGTAGCTGAAATAATCACGGTAATAAAATCGCAGTGCGGACATGTTCTAATATTAAAGATTTCGGCATGAATCGTCAATATTATTTCGCAAATACGTACATAGCTACGGAATTCGTAGAACATCTTCAGAGGCGTGTAATTATCCTCACGTGGCGCTTTCAAAATATTTATTTTAATAACTTAAGCCCGTGTGAGTTTCTTACGCCGGTTCTACTCAACGGGTAATTGCCCGAACGAGTTGTCTTGTAGTTTTAACAACGAGAAGGCTATTTTTAACCGACTTCCAAAAACGAGGAGGTTATATGTTCGGCTGTGGATTTTTTATTTTTTTATGTATGTTCGCGCATAGCTCCGCCGTTTGTGAACCGATTTTCAAAATGGTCAAACTATCTCGTACACGATCTTCATAATTTTGAAGTCGGTACCAGTCAAAAATTTAAATTTAGACAAATCATGCCATGT
>JAOTAV010056813.1:0-15356 GCA_026546445.1 Cyclargus thomasi
AATAGTGCCTGTTTCAGAATTCGGTGAGGCATCAGCCTATTTCCGTACACAATCTTCATTATTTTAAAGTCGGTACCCGGTAACACGTCATGATTTGTCTAAATTTAAATTTTTGACTGGTACTTTTGACTGGTATTTTTGACTGGTGGTTTTGAAGTCGTCAAAATTATGAAGATTGTGTGTGAAGTTACCTATTGTTTGTAAATCTTAAATGCAGAATATGCATTGGTAACCATATTAAATAAATAAACGATCGTGAGCAATAACGAACATCGACGATTACATAGAGGCTGCAATATGTCTTGTTTGCACGTATTAATTAAATAACTACATAAGTAGGTAACTAAATTTTAACTATATTTAATGTCATTTAACTTGTCACTTGATACTAAATTTTGTGTTTACATGAAGTTAATAACTTAAAATTTAGTTCAAATTTAGTTGCTTATCTACTTAATACGTGTAAACAAGACATTAGTGTAGGGCTACCGTCATTGAAAGTAATGCTTGGTTTTATTAGTGGACCCGACGCACGTTGTCCTGCCTCTCATGGTTTGTGAATACAAATCTTAAATCCTCTTAAATACACAAACATTAACATCAAAATCGGTCCTGTCGCACACAAGCGCAAATTCACTTTTACACCCTAAGTATTATCACTTAAGAGAAGAAAACTTTTTTTTAAACAATAATAATCTCAAAAACAAAAGGTCAACTCTTTGAATTTAAAACAAAGCACGTTATAACGTACATTAAACAGAACCTGGAGGTAAAGAATTGTGATACGAAACTTCAGAACCTTTTAGGGTTTTTTGATAATATCCTTAAAGTTTTTCGGATATAAAACAGCTTAGGACTGTTTTATCAGTAAGATTAAAGTGTGAGAAAACATTTAAATGATTTTTTTGTAATATTTTGAAGGAACTAGAAATTGTATGCCAAATCATTAGTAAATTAGATTAGAATAGATAACGGTACTTTAAGCGATAAATCTATTCAAATTTTTTTTTTGATATTTAAGGGGCAAGCGAGAGGACGGGGTACCTGAAGAAAAGCAACTGCCGTCGTCCATGGACACTAGTAATTTCCGAAGAGTCGCAAATGCGTTGCCAGCCTTTATGAGGGAATAGGATAGGGGGATTAGGGAAGTTGGGCCACCGGTAAACTTACTCATTGGCCGAAACACAGCACAAAGCCGTTTCACGCCAGTTTTCCAGGACATGGTATCACTCCGTTCGAGCCGGCCCATTCGTGCCTAAGCATGGCTCTCTTACGACAAACTTTACCGGGACATCACTTTATGATTGAAAGGTAACAGACAGATATAAACGCGTACGTGTTTAAAATATGAAGTTTGCATTTGTTTAGTTCATTCACTTGACAGTTTAAAAACATTCTTAAAAATAAATCAGTCATTTTTAAAAAAAGAATAACGAATTGGCGCCACTTTGTGCGAATCCCACGCAGTTGCACGAATATTATTATTGTCAACGAAAATAACGGTTTATACACAAATATAAGCCAAAAACCTTGTCAACGACCGTCAGCATTCCCTGATTTACTGGGACACTAATGTCAGACAAAAATATCGTAAAAATACGATAAATTAAGACAAACAGTAGACATAACATCTTTTTTATTGACATAATTGATCTTAGATGGTACGTTATTATTACAAAAAATATTTAATTTAACAAAGTGTCGAAAATAATGTTGTCTAAATAGATTTACTTTAGGAAAATTAATTAAATATTGAGAATTCTTTGATAAATTTCTTATTTATTTCCTTTTTAAGCTTGTTGCTACGACGTAGCTCGTATATTTAGTAGGCCGAAGCCTATCAAGTTTTAGGCTATTTAGCATACCATGTTATAAGCTGTAAGAAAAAAGTTTTACTAAGACATAATCAGGTTATCGAAATACTTTATTTTATCAATTACATTCTAATTGTATGGAAATTTGTGTTTTCGGGGATAAGATGTAAATCTTCATAATTAATTTAGCCTAAAATATAAAACTCTTGGTTTTAGTACATTTTTTAGTTTTGGTAGATTCGCCCGCTAAACGTGATTCTACATTCATGCTAAGCTATAAAATAAAATTTTAATATAAAAATATTACGTACATTCTCCTAAATCCATTTTTTCCGAAAATTACCTCTAACTTACAACCAACTCCTTAAATTCCGATTATCTCGCTATCAACCATGCCCAACACTAGCCACGAAACACTAATAAAAAAACAATCCACATTTTTAATTTTACATGACATTTCATTTATTCAAAATTGGAACTCGCGATGTTTTTTTTTTCGGTTTCGCGGAGACGCTAACGCGTGGCGTGCGTTATGCCGACTGGAGTCGACTGGTGGTCACTTAGCCTGTATCGATGGTTCCGATCTTGATAACACCTTAACAAAGGGGTCACGGTCGAGCGGGATTTAAAAGTTTATCATTACTGTAGTTGCAGACCGACATTTAAGACTTGCTATTCGCGATTTAAATCTTGTGATTTGGCTTAGCCTCGTGATTCGCAAACCTTGTTAAATCTCAATACAATAAATCAAGTACAGTGCTACGATGCCTTACAGTTTCTATATTTTGATATATTAAAATCACTGGTATCCTTTAATGGAATACTGTTTAATATTCGTGTTTGGTCTGTTTAAAGAGGTCCACAATTTAGACGACAAGTAAATTTGAAGGCCTATGTATGATGAATATAGTGCATATTCTAATGTTTTAATTATTAGTAACAAACTAAACAGTATTTATTTATTTATATATATTATATTTACTTATTTATTCATATTATTATTTTTTATATATATTAACAAACTAAACAGCTGATGGTTTATTAAATTTGTGAAGTCATTAAGCTAATAGGTTTTTAAGTGCTCTGTTACTTACACAGTGGAAGCATGCAATACGTGCATCAAGCAGTTCTTATTGCATTGCATATTACATTTTATCCGCGGCTTTGTCGCGTTAAATTAGAATATTCTTGACGCCAGAGCGCTGATACTTCTCCACAAATGGCTAGTTCGACTAGAGATTGGCAGAGACCAATTACCAAGGGTCTCACAGAAAACTGGCGTGAAACAGCGTTGCGCGGAGTTTCGTCGAGTGATTGAGTGCCGTGGGCTCAGCTCTATTCCTGTTTCTTTTCCCTATCCCTATTGACGTACCCAATTTCTTCATTAAAATGCTGTAAACGCACTTGGGACGCTTCTGATTTTACAAATGTCCATGGGCGACGGCAGATGATTTCTATTAGGAGACCCGTCTGCTCAAAATCAGTTTAAATATTCATATTGTATGCCACAAGATCAATTATCGGAATAAAAAAGTTTTATCTAAATCATCTATATGTTCCAAAGTTTGAATTGCATAAAATGCCTGGCGAGAGCATATGCTGCGGGGGGAAGCAGGAGGGGGGACATAACTGACATTTCGAGCCAGTTGAGCCTCAAGAGTTTGTTTAAATAAGTAAAAAAATAAAAACCGACTTCCGCAACAAAAAAATGATAGATGAACTGAAAAGCAATAAATAATTATTTTTGTCTGTTAGTGCCTTATAAGAATTGGCCTAAGCCTCAACATTAACCGTAATCAATATTTATAATTTTGAAGAAAGTTTCTTAGATTCTTGACATTAAACTTACCCTTAAGGTAGCTGGTACCGACTTCAAAGTTTGAACCACCGCAGGATGGCCTTTTCGTCGGAAACTTTCTTAACAATTCACAGTCTGCAACGCCATCTGCAGGAATTTTCACAAACTATTAAGAAGTTCGAGAAAATTCTTATAGATGGCGTGAGCGTTCGCATGTACGTAAACCAGTCGCTAGTGTAAATATAACGCCATCTATGAGCTGCAAAAGTTTTTGTGATTCAATCATAGATGGCGCTGCATATAAAGTTAAAAATACCTGATGTAAAATTTTTTGCACGTGTTGATTGAAAATAATTTTGAATATTTTTTTTTATTTTTAATTTAGATAATTTGATTTTGGGTATTCTAATATAAGGAACATTAAATTTATAGTTTTTCGAATGTCCGCATGTTCTGTGTCATGTCATGTGTGTGTTATTTGATTATCAACAATTCTCCTTTTTAGAACACAATATATAACATTTTAGCAAAAATATAAAAAGGAACAAACCTATAAAACAAATGAAATTACAAAAAGCATCTGTCAGAAGTGGGATTCGAACCCACGCCCACAGAAGTGGACTGCGACCTGAACGCAGCGCCTTAGACCGCTCGGCCATCCTGACTTGACAGTATCAGTTGAAATAAGCGTACAGTTGCAGTATGACGTGTAAAAACAAATTTGTTAACAAAGTAACTTGTAATTATTTATTATTCAAAACTTTTTTTTAAATTAGTTATAATTAATTACAATATAAGTACCATATGCACTATACTAATAATAATAATTTCTTTATTGAGGGTTACTAAGGCCCAAAACTATCAAGGAAGTTGATACAGAGGCAGATTACGTCATCTGAGTAAGTTGGTCCCGTTAAACTCAGCCTAGCCTTCTATGATAAATATAGAATTGACACATTTCGACCCAAAGACGTAGGTCTATCAACTAGCTGTTTCAATTTCTTCGATGGTACATAGATACGTATAGTGTGTACCACAAAATCATGGACAAATGACAATATATATTGTTTAGCCAGGTTACGACTTAGGTATTCATTATTTAGGTATATGTTTGAAAAGCCGTAAGTTAACATACAATTTGACATAAATCGTTAAAATTTGTATGAAATCCCGTGGCAAGTTATTTTAGTCGTCATTAGTTAGGTTTGTTTCAACTACCGAAGTGCGTTGATTCGCCGTCTTGGAAGTAATTTCTCTGGTTGTACTCAAATTCTACATTTCATTATATTATTACATTTTATCATAATAATTGAAGACATAAGTCGAGAAAGCGGATAAGAAACGTTTTGCAACCTTCGAGAAAATACACGTTTTTCTCACAAAACTGACAAACCTTTAACTTACCAATTTCATAATCTTGCTGGTGTATCTCGCTACACATCAAAACCACATTATTTTAATTTCACATAAAATTTTTCGTGTCCAAAAGCGTCTATCAACGCAAAAATCAGGGAGATTTTAAAATGTAAGTTATCTGCTTCTTCCACTTATGTCTTCAATTACATTTAAGAAATATTTAATAACTTTAATAATTTGCTATGCAGAGATTCTAAATAGTAGAAAGAGACAGAAAGAGAGAGAGTAAAAATTGTACCTCTAAACTATTATTTTACTTAATTAATAGGGCTTTGTGTTGTTAATTAACTTTAAGCTTCATTAACCTACTGACTTTGATATTACCGACGTTATGAAAGTCTTTGGTTAATGCCAAGAATATTTCGCTCAAAGCATTCGTATTATAAACAATGTTAGTTCATTAAGTAAATATGTGAGATCGTGAGCTCTATGCCATACATATAATAAAACAGTAAAATCGGAGTGTCTGTACATTTAATATTTTTTTACAAAATTATTATTGTGGGGGTGCTAACGAATAGTCAGAACAGAACATATCGACAAAAAAAAGTTATCTGTTTATCTATTTGTACGCGCTAATCTCGGGAACGATTTCCGCGTGATGTACAAATTTTTCGTTCATTCCTTTTGCGCGACGAAGTTGAGGGCACAAACTAGTCAAAAGTATTTTAATAATCATACGCCATAAGGTTGAATATGTTAAAGAATTAATATTTTCGTATTGGTGTTATCATCATGTTATCATCATAGAGATAAGAGGCTTAAAGCCTGAGAAACGAAAACATTTTTAACAAAGTCTGTAGGACACCTAACAGAGGACATCCTGGCCGATCAGATGTATTTTTTAAATTTTAAACAGTATTGAGACACTCAAAGAATTTCATCCAAATCGTTCCAGCCTAGACATACACACGCCTAAGAATATACAGGGTGTAACAAACTTGACTATATATAGTGAACTATCTATATCACGGACACATACGATCCTTTAAGCTTTATCCTATAGACATTTTTATTAAAAAACCCACAGTGCTGTCTCATTGATTGAAATTGATCAATTAATCTTCCCGATGACAGCCCATCCAGTTTTTTCTATAACACCTGCGCTTTCCCATGGGAAAATAAAGTTATTGGTTTCAAATAATACAGGTGTTCTCTGATCTGAGACCTTGAGAACTGCATTATTTGAAATGCCTTAGTAGTTTGAGAAAACAATACTACACAGCTGTTAGCAGTCGTTTTTTTTTTATACTCTCGTGATCTGTATTAATCTAAACTAGAGGTTTTCAAACAAAATTTTAGGGGTTTTCAAAAAAACAAAATTTGACCATAAATATATAAATCCATCGTGTAGAGGAGCTAAAAAAATCACAAACTGTAACTTTAAACAAAACATGATCGTGTCATGTTAAAATATTGTAGAGTGCGTGGCGTTTTATTTAAAAAAATATGCAAGATTAAAACAATTGCTTTTAAATAATATTGGCATTCGACGCTTCTCCTTCATATCAACTATAACCGGGAGAAGTTTAATACTTTTACATCTACGCGTCTTTCGTAAAAGGGGGAACAGATATATCATCTAAATATATAATGACATCGTGATCCATCAACGTACAGCCCAAGACATGTCTGGAAGGATCTGGCTGAAATTTTGCATGCTGGACGCTGATAGATATTATGATAAGAAAACATTTTGATAAAGGAAGTAGGGGATGTAGTTGGTGTGAATGAAAGTTTGTATAAAAAAACTTCTTGACGCGAACGAACTTGCGGGAAAAAGCTAGTACAGAATATATAACAAAACAAAGTGATAATACTTTAGACTGAGTATGAGTTCCGTAGCTATATATAAGAATTCAATGTCTGTGTGTATGTCTGTCGGTCCGTCTGTCTGTCCGTTTGTCTGTCTCCAGGCTGTATCTCAAGAACGGAAAGAGCAAGAGAGTTAAAATTTCACATCGCACAATGTGTTTCTCTTGCCGCTATAACAACAAATGTTAAAAAAAAATTTAAAGCTTTAGCTTATACTAAATATAGTTATTTTTATTATTATTATATTATAATTAGATTAGCTTATACTAAATATATAAAATAAGTTATTTTATAGTTTCGACCTTTTGTTGGTCGTTTTTTAAATTTGTGTAAGTTAGTGACGCTGAGATGGTTTCTTTATAATTCCAAAAAACTTTTTAGAATGAGAACGAAGCTTTTAAGTAAAAAGCTCTCGTCCTGCGTTGCTACCGCCAACTCTATCCAGGAGATAAAGTTTTATCGCTTGGTTTTGTAGTGCATGGGTAGCGCTATGCGATTAAAAAATTTTACTAACTGTGCAAAAAATAACGTCTAAATATAAACATTAATAATTGTATTTTATTTTTGAACATACAAAAAAAATCAACTTTAAGTCAGCTAGTTAAAAAACGATTTTCCAAGCAATCGCGATTCGCTGCGTTTCAACGATTTTCCAAGCAATAAAAACTGTAAAGTACAATTTTAAGAGACGTTCTACAAGCCGGGTATAACCGGGTAGACGGATATAAACGGGTGGCCGGGTGCCGGTTATCCGGGTTTAATTACCGAGTTGGCCTGGGTCCAAGCAAGTTCAGGACCAAAATTATGGACTTGGTCACTTGGCTAGTTGTTATGAACTGACTAAAGTGCTAACAGAAAACCGTAAATGTATAAGTTAGGCTACTATATAATAATATATTATACTAAAGCGTCCGTAGCCTAGTGGGAAGACCTTTGGTTCGCACTAGAGAGGGTGCAGGTTCCAACCCCGGTGGAGGCTTGTACCAATGAGACATTTTCCGATCTCGAGTACAAAATACGGATACCGTTAAAGAGCTACGCTTCGGCACGAATGGCGGTCCGGCCGGCTCGACGAAACGGCGTTGTGCTGTGTTTTGTTCAGTGACTGAGTTTACCGGTGGCCCAACTTCCCTAATCCCCCTATCCCTATTCCCTCATAAAAGCTGGCAACGCACTTGCGACTCTTCGGATATCACGAGTGTCCATCGGCGACCGCAGTTGCTTTCCATCAGGTAAGCGGTCTGCTCGTATGCCCTAAATATAATATAAAAAAAAATACCGGACCAATACAACCTATACATCTTCAAGTAGACATTATCCGTCCTATAAGGCCAGTAACGCACCTGCATCTCAACTAATGTTGCGAATATCCTTGATAGACGATAGTTGCTTTTGGGACTTTCCCGCCATTATAAGTTGACATTTTATTTCTTAATTTTGAGGCAGTAAGCTTAAAACATAATCAGTCTGTATCACTCGAACTGTTTTAATTTTTTTTCTACCAAATTAACATTTTGCAATAATACAGTAGGTGATAATTGAGTAATTATTTATTTATTTGTTACACATTCTTACATCTAATTACAATTTTATTTTTGATATGCCTATAAATTCTTGTGGAGTTCGTAAGCTTAGAGTCTCTCTACACTAAGCGGTTTCGGCTCGAAGTGAAGTGAGTTAGTGGGTGACATTGACAGTAGTTTGTCTAAATCGATTGTCAACGTCATCCACTGACTCACTCACTTCACTCCGTACCAAATCAGCTTAGTGTGGAACGTACATTGTACTAAAATCGCTGATAAATTTGATTGTATTTAATTTACATACACGTCCATACAAATTCTACAACTATTGTCAACCGATTTGCATACGCACATACATTGTGACTCGAATACTGTGCTGTAGATTATTCTGACATTTAACAACGAAACTAGATCTACATATTAATACGCGAGCAGAAACATTGTACCCCCTTTTGCGAAAGACAGGTAGACGTAGAATGACATGAAATTTCTTCCAGTTATAGTTGATATGGAGGAAGAGCGTGGAATACAAATATTTTCTTAAAATTTTATTTATCTTACATATTTTTAATAAATAAAACGCTACGCACACTACAATATTTTGACATAATCATACACGAAATATTTTATTGTTTGTGGTTGACGTCTGTGTTTTTTTACTAAAAATTAAGTCTGTGATCGATGGATTGATTTAAATATTTGTGGTCCAATTTCCATCACAGGGCGATCTCTAGTATAAATAAATGAAAAGAAACATTATTAAGCTCTCTATGAGATAAAAATTAAAGCTGTTAAACGGCACTGTCAAATCGAGTCGATACTCGACCGAATGCAGCCGTCCTACTCAAAGAACTTCATTCCGTCGTTTTTATTGTAATTATTATAGTGAGCAATAAAGTGTTGTTGTTGGTGTTTGTCATTGTCATTTCATATTTGTCAGAGTAGGACGCAGCATTCCAATTCGTTCGATTGAGTCTCAAAACTATTTCGGAATGCCAGGTGGGAGTTTTTTTTGACATTCGATCGTAAACGCGTTTTGCGTTTACGTATGGGACTACTACTACTATATGGGGTTTGTGCAGCGCCACCTAGCGATGCTCACGGTCACACGTGCAAACCCCATATAAAAATCCTAGTACACGCGAAACGCGTTCACTGTCGGATGTCAAAAAAAACTCGCATTCTGCACAGGAACTGAGTGCAGTTCCTGGCTATCATATGGTATCAAAGTACTCGTCAAGATGAATCAAATAAGCCCAAACTCGATGGGGTCGCGTCGTTTAATTCCGGAGTTCCTATGGCCACCTTCTAGCTCCATCATGAGATCAGCTCAACGCCATAACAATCGCATTGTAATCCGATTTATAAAATCAGTTTTTAGGCTTGCAAGACTCCGTCACAACACAGACAACGGATCAGATGAAAAGATATTCGTAGGAATAATGAAAATAATAAAATAGTTATATGTAGGGTGAAAATG
Source organism: Cyclargus thomasi (assembly GCA_026546445.1). NCBI lineage: Eukaryota > Metazoa > Arthropoda > Insecta > Lepidoptera > Lycaenidae > Cyclargus > Cyclargus thomasi. The sequence goes on from JAOTAV010056813.1 coordinate 9,847, forward strand.
TTTATGGTGAAATTCTCACAAGTCCTCTTTTCTTACAAGCTCCAGTAATATGATATCGTATCAGATTGTCTATAAACTCTCTCAGTTTTTAGAGCACCACAACATTTAAATCGATATTTACCTCTTATCATTTTATGAAACTTTTTTTCAGCTAACAAGTGGCCAAGTGCGAAATTCGCGGACGTGGAATTTAAACGGCAAGTATCCTTTCTATAACGATTTCCCTCAATCCAATTTCCACGGTTAGAATATTCTATCACCACCCGAAGCACTAATTTTAAATAATACATTTCAATCTGTCCAGGGTTTTACTTGATGACTTTGTAGTTTTAGTAAAACGATCGAGAAGGTTCTTTTTATAGCACTGACAGATGTTGATAAAAAAACGGCCAAGTGCGAGTTGGGCTCACGCACGAAGGGTTTCGTACCAATTACAGAGAAAAAAATTGAAAAAACGTATTTGTTTTAAGTTTATAAGCAAACCTATGTCCTTCTGGGCTCAAGCTCCGAACTTACCGTTGTGGTACGGAACCCTAAAAAAACGAACATAGATTAATTGTTTCATGTCCATAGACCAATTATCCAATTCCTATATGGTGTATTAATTATATATTTAAAGTCAGGATTATAAATATATCATAATTTCAAAGTAATTCACTAAAAAACAAAAAATATCATATCACAGCCCAACATATAACCTCCTCGTTTTTGGAAGTCGGTTAAAAACAGATTGGACACTGAATCAACAACGATAGGTAGTAGGCACCAAGTGGGATAGGATTAAATAGGATTTCATTTCAAAAGTATCGTTACCTATTCTTTTCTGAAAAAAAAAATAATTTGTGGTTTGAATATGGAACCGTCATGTCATTAATTTTTTTAATGTCATTAGAATCCGTATAAACGTGTGTTACTTTAATAAGATGAACATTTCGTTGCTTCATAACACAACGCCGACAATTCCCCGTAAAAATGTTGTTACCTCTATTGTTGAAAGTTACCTGGAACAAACGAGAGACAATTAGGAACAAAGTTATATTACTGTTGTAACACTTTTGATACTAATATTTTACTCTAATCTCTACAACTTTATATGAAAGTGTGAAGTTTTAAACTTAACTTCAGGTATAATGTAATTTATTATCTATTCAAAAAGTTAAAGTTGCTGGGTAAAAAGTAAATCCCACCAAAAATATTCTGTAAAAAAACAGGCCAAGTCTCGATTGATCTGCTTATTTCTCTCTGAAAAGAAATGGAATCTAAAAAAAGACCATTCCTATTCCTAATTCGTTAGTAGGTAAAAGTCAAAGGCCAATTGTATAATATTTATTATAATAACAAAAACACGGCAATAAGGAACCCTTACTTGGAACGCCATTGTCTAGATTTCATTACTATTTAGAGATGATCATGAGTGAGTAAGTGTCAAAAATGCGAAACTTTGCTATCTTTTAAGTTCAGAACTAAATGACCTACAGGCTTAAAGTTTCAGATTTCGAGTATGTGTGAGCTTACTAGACAGTGAAAGATTTGTGGTATTATCCAGAGGTTCTCAAATAGGGGGTTGAAAATTCTGTAAAGATAATACGGCAGTGCTAGCTTCGCGCTCGACTTGGCGATGCCACTACCGTGTCCTCAGTGTTTAAAAAAACATTGTTTATCTAAAAAAATATTAGCTATTAGACAAAATAAATGAGTTTTTAATTGTATTAGATTTCCTTAAACATAATAACAAAAATAGCCAAACCGATTTTCATAACTTCTATCTAAATATTAGTGGAAGTCCAGGAAAAGTTTGTGTTTGGGGAAAGTTATAAGAAGGCTACCGAGCTACCTATATTTTTTAAAGTAAGAATATTAATAGTCTTTGTTAATAATATCATAATGAACTATCTTTTGCTTGCGGCCTCACTCGCGTGGACTTCGAGAATTTCGGGAACCCGAAGTTACTGGATGGTCTAATGGATGAAGCCATACAACTAATCCTATGCCAAAAATCAAGTAGATTAGGCACCTCGTTAGGGCGAGAAGAAAGGAAAACAAATGAACAATTTTACACATTACAATTTTTTTATTACACCTTAGCTCCGTAAGCGGAATTCGAACCTGTGATCCGGATAATAATAACAGTAATGCAAATTAGTGAGTTGTAATACTTTAGATTGTGTATGTTCCCCATACAGAATTCCCTGTGAAAATAGCAGCGCTGAACCACCTTTTTTTTGTGATTTGTATAGACAAGCGCCCAAGAGACATGAGTTTCCTCATTCAAACCACAAACATTTTTTTGTACTTTCAGTGCTGCTGTTTTTACAGTGAACTCCCTCTCATACGAGACACATACGAACCCTACAGTTTTATTACTCACTTTTGTTACACTCCGTATATCAAGATGGCTTTCTGGTTCAGTAGATAGGTTAATGTTTACCCTATGAACCGCGGGAAACACCGCGTGGCTTTACCTAATATGTAATATTTACAGTGAACATAACATTATATCGATGCAGTGTCCCATATTCCGCGTGTGCCAAATTATTATCAAATGTTTGACACGTCTGTGGTCGCCTGATAATTTGTGGTGTTTGGGGAGACTGGGGTAATATATTGTAATGTTTTTCGATTCTAGTTTTATAAATAGAATAGTTTTGTGTGTGACTTTTTCTATGAACTTTCCGGTTCCGTACCCAAAAAGTAAAAATGGGACTATTAGTATGTCTCTCCGTCTGTCCGTCTCCAGGCTGTCTCTCAAAAAAGTTAATAACTAGAGAGTTGAATTTTTTTACAGAATATGTATTTCTGTTGCCGCTTTAACAACAAATACTAAAAACAAATGAAATATTCAATAGGACGTCTCCTACAACAATCGTGTTTTCTGCCACCAGTTTCCTTTTTGATACAAGATGGCGCTGCAGTACCGTTACGCTTGTGTGAGGTGGTAAAATGTTATAACTCAACAGTTTGATTTTCATTCGGTTAACATTTCAAAGTTCAAAAACTTTCTGGACAAAATGCGAATTTTTTGCTCTTTACTGGTACGGAACTTCGTTCGTGAGTCCATCTCGCACTTCGCCGGATTTTAGGAGAGTTGATCATATGGAGATTGGAGATATTTTATGTTGCTATGAAACCGTACTAATAAATGAAAACGCTAGTAAATCCCATGAGCACAGCACAATTTTCCTCATTATTATAAAACTAGTTATTGCCCGCGACTAAGTCTGCGTGAAAGTTGATAAATTATCCTGCTTTACAACATTTTTTGATTACTGCTCGGTTCCTATTAGTCGTAGTTTGAAGTGTGTGTGAACGATCTTATATAGCCTATAGTCTTCCTTGATAAATAGATTAACCAACACAAAAATATTTTTTCAATATCGTCCAGTAGTTCCTGACCCCTGAGATTAGCGCGTCCAAACAAACAAACTCTTCAGCTTTATATTATTGGTATAGATGAAGGAGTACTAATTTTCGACATAATTATTAACTTGCGAAATGCAGCCACTTTATTATTTCATTAAAAAAAAACATTTTATATAGAACACGTGATTAAAAAAAATCATTAAAAAATTTACAATGTCGTTGATTTTTTTAAATTTATTTCAGAAACATTTAAGACCACTCTCCCCTATTTGCGGTTAAGCTAGTAATATAAATAGTAAAAAATAGGCAAATGTAAGTAATTGTAAGTAGCGATAGTGTAAGTGACCATGGCTATAGATTACAGCAGCGATCCTGCCGTCAACAACTTCCGCGAGTACCTGCGGATAGCAAGCGTACACCCTAATATCAACTATGGTAAGTAACAGCCCTACCAGCGCCCTAGGCAAGACGCTTTCGGCGCTCTAAATATATACAAAAAAATCACAAGGGCGCCCCTATCTTACCAGGTGCCCCGGGCGATCGCCAAGCTTCACCCCTAACACCGCCACTGGTAAATTAATACTGGTTTTGGTAACAGTAATTCATTGAGCTCGGTTAGCAACCAAAAAAATTATGAATAATAATGACAAATGAGGTCGAATGGTAACGATACGGAAAGACAGTTGCGCCTGCCCAGGACGAAAATACTTAAATGTCTCTTTAAAGTGTGTGTGAACGGAGTGTATTTACCCTGGAGCCAGAAGCCCGGAGCGGCTGGCAGCAAACGGCGACTAAGGGACCGAAAAGCTAAAATACGACCCTAACGCCGTTTGTCCACCAACACTGTCCGACCGAGAACGAGATTATTTCGGCCCTATAAAATGCAACTTTATGATCTAGGCTATAAGTTTCATTTTGTAGCGACATTGCTCTATCGTCAATGTCGTCATCGTCATTAAAGGCGTAGAGGAAAATGAAACCTGTAGTCTATGTCATAAAGTAGCATTTTATCCGGCTGGAGCAATCTAGTTCTCGATTGACGGTGTTGGTGGACAATCGGCCTTTGAGCTTTAGCCGAACTGCATCTTATCCGAATTTCTAAGCAGAAAAAAACTCTACAAATATTTTCCTTTTCCAGACGAATGCCTCGCATTCCTCCGCCGCCAAGCCAAGGAATGTGGTCTCTCAGTTCAGGAGTATGAGCCTGTGCCGAAGAAACCAGTTCTGGTGATGACGTGGACGGGCGAGGAACCGGCGCTGCCAAGTATACTCCTACTGTCTCATATGGATGTCGTCCCCGTGGCAGGGGTTGGTATATTTTTACCCGACTGCGCCATAAGGGTTGTTTTTCGAGAGTATGTACTCGTATGTATGTATGCACACACTACAGCCTAAACGGCTTGATGGATTTTGTTGTTAGATACGTATTGACTGTGAGAGTGACACGAGATATTATATCAAAATAAAAAAAAAACAAAATAGCGGATTTTTGGCGCTAAATCCGAATATTGCATTGTTTAAATTGTGACGGTTACTGCAGTCGGTCTTTTCTTTTGTTTTTGGACATTTAGCCTGTATTAAATTATTTGCTTAGGAATATATTTTATTTAATATAATCTCAAACTATTCATAAAGAGGACAGATACGTATTTTTGTATCCTTGAAACGAATAAACTCAAAAGTACTGGTCCGATTTCAAAAATTCTTTTACCGTTAGATTGCAATATTGTAACAGAGAAACATAGACATTGTTCTTTTAAAAATGTGCCTTTTTTGTTCGAATAAATAAAAAAAAAAAATATTTATTTAACCGAAACCGCCTTCTACCGAAAATGCCTTCTACATTGAACGTACGTGGACCTCGCGGAAACCGTCCATTCTCGTTCATGCTCGCTTCAATTGATTTCGCTTATAACCCGTGCGACTTAACTAGGCACATGACCTTCACAAATTCATTTTGGTAAAATGTCTAAAAACATAACAAAATGTCCAAACCCAGCACCAGAAAGCTAGCCAATTCTTACATATACAAGCATTGATATTTTAGCTCGTTTTCTGTTGCTGTTTTTGGACATTTTGGTAGTTTTCCAATTACAGAGCATAATGCGACTCAGTGGCGCACAATGCCGAATTATGCTGATGCTTAATTG
>JAOTAV010056835.1:0-15354 GCA_026546445.1 Cyclargus thomasi
TCTACCGCTTTACTAAATGGACTGACTTGACTCTGACTGTATTGACGTTTTATCTTTACTCTGACTAGACTTTAGACGTGACGAAATTTATGTAACGTTGCTAAAAATTATTGGAACAAGAAAATTGATTTCCCGCCTCTACTTGACACTGGCCGTGGTTGTAGCCGAAGCGCCATATAAATAAATAAATTAAAAAAAAATAACAAGAAGAAGTTTTGTGTCACTTTTTGTACGGTAAAGCACTAACACAACATTAACAGCTTTACTCCACGATGGAAAGTATACAGAATGTGGTAGTTTTAAGCTTAATGACTGTTCAAATCAAACATGTATAAAGGCGCTATGGATTTATAATATGCTTTAATATTGTATATTTTGAATAGACAAAACGCTACGCACACTACAATATTTTGATATGACAAGATAATTATATACAGATTCTGTTTTGTTTATGGTTCAAGTCTGCAATTTGTTTAATAAAATTTATTGGCTTGATAACGAGATCTTTACGCCAAATTGAAGATTGTGATTATAATAATAATAATATTAAGAATAAGAATTGAGAATTTACTATATTTTTTTATATAACTCCCCTAAGCGATGGTTTAAATAGTTATGGTCGAATTTCAACCAACTTATAGTTTTTATAGAAATCTAACATTTAAGCCCTTTTACCACAACAGTTCCGTTATACCCCAGGCTTCTTTTTGTACGTTTTATTCCTCGTAGGCGTAAAGTATCCGTTGGAAGTTAAAAATGATAAATGTAAAAAACCTTTAAACTAATATGGCGGCTAAAACATTTAGTCAAGTTTCTGGAATTAAGCATTTTACGTAAACGTTGGCGTAATTAAATTCCAACACAAATTAGCTGGCGTGAAACAGCGTTGTACTGTGTTTCGTTAAGTGAGTGAGTTTACCAGTGGCCGAAATTTCCTAATCCCCTATCCCTATTCCTTCCTAAAGTGCTCCCACTTTTCATTACAATATGCACAAATCCTTTAGTTATGTGAAAATATTACAAATGAAAAAAATAAAATTAAAATACAATGCGGTAATATCACCTCTATAAAGATCCGTCTCCCGTTTCGACCCTCCACGAGCACTAAATTCCAAATTGTTTTTGACTGACGGCTAAATGTAAGTTAACATAGTTTGAGAGACGCACCGCAACCGTTTACCCAGATATTACTGGCAGATAATATTGGAAGTGTACCTTAAATACTTTTCTCTGTATATTGGTATTCTCATGCTATTTATATTTATACGAAAAATAAGTTAGCTTTAACTATTAATGTATTATACCAATATGCAATGCCATAAAATAAGTAATTAAAACCATTTTTGTTTCAGATTCTGGAGCTGCTTTTTGAAGGAAATAAGTTAATACACCCTGAAACTAAATATAATACAGCCTTCTTTTCATAGTTTTCTAAAATCTTAATATTATGTTAGATAGCTGACAATATAAAAAAAAAACTAAGATTTAGCTTTAGCTATTCCATTATTATCCAAAAGACAGTATAGAAATACATTGGCATAAGTAATAACCCGTGTTCAAATTGATGGTTATGAGAAATGTATAGTAAGTGTAGTGATTAAAATTTTCTGTATGGGTTTCAGATTCCAGTATCATTAGTTTGATTAGTCTGGGTGGCACCCAGATAGACTACTGAACACCACCAAAGTTACGCCATCTTGTTTTATTTTTAAAATGTTTTTTTTTTAATATAACCAGCCAGGTTTAATAACATCACACGCTGCCAGGAGTTCGGCAGCGAAAGGGCAAGTTCAGAGCGTTTGACAAGGGGCGACAGCTTGACTAATGGTGCTCAGCGTCATTGCTGCAACATCGCTGGAATTCGTGCTAAAGCAAACGTAAAATTAAGCTACCAATATTGGCAAAATTAAATTGTTCATAGACATGTTTTTGTTTTTTATTTCAAATAAGGTTACTGCAATAAGGAGGTAGAGAGAAGCAATCAATATATTAATACGCTAGTGGTAAACTTTGTAACCCTTTTTACGAAAGACGCGTAGCCGTAAAAGCAAGAAATTTATCCCAGTTATAATTGATATAGAGGAAGAGCACATAAAAGTGTATTTTAAAATAATATTGGTATTCCACATACCAATATTATTTTAAAATACGCTTTTATGTTACATATTTCTAATGAACGAAACGCTACGCACACTACAATAGGCATACAATAATATTTTGTCATGGCACGATAATCTTACACTAAATATTGTTGACATCTGTATTTTTATTAGATAATAAAAATGTATAGCCTGATATCGTGACCGTTATGCCAAATTGATGTCTATGATTGAAAATAGATTATAGTTTTTTATACTCCTCTACACGGTATATTTCTAGTAGAATTTTGACCACAGTGCGGCCTCTAGTAGAATATAGTTTAATGTGTTATTTAGACTAGGTATATAATCGACATCTTTACATATGTAGACGATAAAAATAAGAAAATAAAAACTAATATGTATTTTATACTATTAGCCACGGAAAAACCAATCTTCGGCAAGTATGGACCCACTTGACCAGAGAAATACCACGGCTATACAGAAAACCGACGTGAAACTTCGCTGCGCTTGGACTGTGTTTCGTGATACTATATTGCCTATACCTGCCTATTTCTTCATAAAAGGACGGCAACGCACTTGCAAGTGAATTTCAAATCGCAAGTGGCCTAGGCGACGCGACGGTAGTTGCTTTCCATTAGGTCAATCTATACTAATCATGTAAAGCTGAAGAGTTTGTGTGTTTGTTTGGACTCGCAAATTCTAACTACTGACTACTGACCGGAATTAAAAAGTTATTTCAGTGTTGGTTAGCCCATTTATCGAGGAAGGCTATATAAGTTATGTAAGTATAACATGACGCTACAATAAATAGGAGCCGAGCAGTAATCAAAAAATATTGTGAAAACGGGATAATTTATAAAGTGTCACAGGGACGTAGTCGCGGGCAATAACTAGTTGTATAAAAAAGTAGCTTTCCGATCCTAGTAATACTCGAATACGACAAATTAAATTTTAAATAAATTGCTATCTTATGACTCATACTATAGATTCATTTTGCTCTCCGCCACGTCAAAGCAGTCGCGCCATCGATCGCTAGACGTCATAATATGTCGGCGGGAAAAAAATTATAACATTTTAGCCAAAGATAAAAAGAGTAAGTCAATAAAAAATATTTTAAGTTTTAACAAAGTGACTTTATTTAATTTAAATTTTAATCGGTCGCGGCTACAAGGATTGGGAATTGGCATGCTTTAGGTTAGGTTGCCATAGTTTGACACTAGGGGCGCTATTTCAAAGCCATGTAAAACAAATTCAAGTTAAAATTTTATTTACATCACATCATAGATAAATAACATAACAAATAAAATTTAATTACTTAAAATATGAGTAAAGAGTCAAACTTTACGACATATTAGAATCAAGATTAAGTAAATTTTACCGGTTTTGCCATTTTTTTTTTCAATAATAGTATTTATTATATAAATTTACACCTATTAAAAATTAAACTTCACTAGTACACAAAATAAAGGTTAACCTTTATTACTTTAATCTTGAAAAACGCTTTTTCTGAAAGCGCCATCTGTTGACGTATTTTGACGTAAAGGAAAACAAGCCTAGTTGGAACTTTCAAGAGCTTTTATCGCTTGTGTCGCTTTGGTGCGGGAGCAAACTTCGTAAGTATAAACTGAATAATATTATTACTATAAAAATCGATTGGTACAATCAGGAAAGTTGAAACAGATACAGACAGAGGATCTAAGTAAATTGGTGGGGTTATGTCAAACTCAACCGACAGATCGCGACTTATATGGAATTCACATATTCCGACCTAATGACGTGGGTCCGTCAACTGACTTCCTTTCAATTTCCCTTTTTACTATACTTTTCTTTACTTTAATTATATTTATCGATCCTAAGAATTTATTCCTGTAAAAGAATTATTAATATAACTTACATTAAAAAAAGAAAACTTACTCGAATGAAGTTTTTTTAAGCTCATCAGGAAATAGCCTTTGTTCAGTGAAACTTAACAAGATCTGGTGAAAACTGTTTATGCCAGAAAAATGAATGGTTCTCGCGCGATTAACTAATTTTGGCGCAAGGAAGTTGCGAGTATCGTTTAATTTCTAATATTTTTTATGTTACTGAGCAAAGCCACAAATAGTGTAGCTACTACTTACTAAATTTAAGTTAAAATGGGTACGCCAATGTACCTTCGTATTAATAAATGCCATTAGCTAAGACGTTTTCGTTAATTAAATTTTCGAAAATCCTCCTATTAAGGATTAACCGACTCGAATGACTAAATATCAGACAAAAAACTAACTTTTACATAACTTACAGTTTTTGTCAGACATAAAGCACCTAGCTTGTGTTTTCCCATCGGGGCATGCGAAGAACGTTTTTCAGTTGGACGTTTTTCAGATGCTCTGGACCTGGAATGATTCAGGGTCCTGAACATCAAGCGTCCTTAGCCTAGAGGGTATGTATACCTCTGGTTCGCATTCGAGAGGCTTATGGCCGTGGGAGAATTATGCATCGGCACAAATGGGCCGGCTCAACTGGAGTGATACCACGGCCTCACAGATAACTTTCGTGAAACGGCGTTATGCTGTGTTTCGTTCTAAGCCGTACCTATTCCCATTCCCTTTTCCCTCATAAAGGCCGGCAACGTACTTACGACTCTTCGGAGGTCACGAGTGTCTATGGGCGACGGCAGTTGCTTTTCATCAGGTAGCCCGCCTGCTCGCTTCATCAAAAATCAACGTGATTCAGGCTGAATACGGAAACTTCGCTGCATTAAATTAAACCAGGTAGAACCAACAGTAAGGCCGTTTGTCTACCAACACCGTCAGCCGAGAACGAGATTATTTTGTCCCGATAAAATGCAACTTTATGACATAGACTACAGGTGTCATTTTGCTTTACGCCAGTAATGACGGCGACGACATTGACGATAGAGCAATTTCGCTAGAAAATGAAACCTATAGCCTAGATCATAAAGTTGCATTTTATCGAGCCGAAATAATCTCGTTCTCAGTTGACGATATTGGTGGATAAACGGCGTAAGTAAATCGTAAAGTCCCTGAATTCAGGTTGTGTAACTTGTATTATTGGCATATAAAAAGAATGAGCTCTGAGAATCAATTTGGAAGAACAATAATACATATGTCCATGAATGCTGGCAATCTACGTTCTCCAAATTATGATGCAAGCTTACCTTCAATAATAAATAGCTAGATGTTTTAAGAGTAAGTGTGAGAACGGCTTGAGGAGAGTAGCAAGCTAAAGAAGTAAATTTCTCATATAATATACAAGGTGTAACGAAAGTGTTATTTGTGTGATAATTCGCTGTGGTCTCCATGTGTCCCAAATATAGAGCTTGCTAGTAGCAACGCTGATAGCTAAGCTGCGTCGCTGGAGCGCTTGCCCAAACAAATCTAAATTTTTTTCACTTTCAGCGTTGATACTTCTACAGTAAGGTTTATATAAGGGACACATACAAAACAAAGTATTTGTCAGAGACAACACAGGGGGGGCTTCTCTTAGCATTTTTTATAAAATATTGGGGGACGGGAAACGAGCAGATGCGACCTGATGGCAAGCAAAACCGACACTACTATAGTACGACGAACTATAGTAGTGTGTACCCTAACAAAAGCAAGACAGATTTTTTTACATAAATTTAGTTGAGAGGTCTAACAGAAGCTATTTTTGTCCGGTAAAACATTCTCAAATTTCGTCGCGATTTTGCCTTCCACGTCAGTGCGCGCAACCGTGGACTAATGTTAGTCCCAAAAATATATAAGATAAGGACCCAACTGGTATCGGGATCACTAAAAAAATATCTATATATTAATACGCGAGCGGAAAACTTTGTACCCCTTTTTACGAAAGACACGTAAATATACAAGTGTGAATTTTCTCCCAGTTATAGTTGATATGGAGGAGGAGCGTGAAATACCAATATTATTTTAAAATATGCCTTAATGTTGTATATTTTAAAAAAATAAACGCTCCGCACACTACAACATGCACACGACAATATTTTGACATGACACGATAATCATATACGAAATTCTCTTTTCTTTATGGTTGACGTTACAGTTGAGTTCATAAAATTTAAGGGCCTGGTAACGAGACCTTTATTCCAAATTGAAGTATGTGACTGAATTGAGAATAGATTATATTTTTATAGCTCCTATACACGTTGTATTTAAATATTGATGGTTGAATGTCAACCACAGGGCGACCTCTAGTTCAAATGATTCGTCTAATTAAGAACCTAATAAATGTTACGCTCGGAAAGTATATTAACAGATTCCAATTAGAAGCCAAGCTACCATTCTTATCGTAGGTAGGACTTCTATGTCTCATAGGATACGATTGGGTAACCTACTTACAAGTTACGTTTATAAAAAAAAATATTGGTGTTATTAAAGTTTAGTTTAACGATTTTTAACAATAATATTATATTAAGTTTTACTTAAAAACTATTTTAGAAGACTGTCATGGGTGGTATCCGGTAGGTGACACATAGAGTGGAAGTCTTTATTAAGGTTTCCGAAAACGTTTTAATACTATTTTTTAATTTAGTGATTAGAATTTTTGTTATTAAAATGACACAAAAGTTATTAGAAAATGTTATAATAATAAATTATAATATATATTCAATTCTTATATTCAACAAAATTTTCCCTTAAGCAGGCTGTACAATTGTACTCAGATTTAAACTGCTGTTCACCATACCTCACGTTACACGTAGCATAAAAGTTTTTGAACATAATACCTATTAAGGTATATAATACCTATTAAGGTATACTTTCTTATAAGGTGTCTACTCAATCAAGACAGTGTGCTTATTTTTGAAACAAAAAAATGTTTATAGTTATTTTAAAAAGTATACATAATTTTTCAAACTTAAACACGACTGTTCACATTCAAGAAATTCAGGAATACGAATAGAAAGTTTAGGTAGGTACATTACATACAAACAAATAAAATAAATAGGAAAGAACTAAAAGCTACCTTTATTTAGTTTATTTCATAATATTATAATATTAAGAAAGTTTTCCCAAAGAAAAGTACTAACTTATTCCACGCAGTGCGAAGCTACATTTTAACTATTTCTAACCAATGAGCGCCCAGTACGGCACGCGATGAACCGCGCCCACCTCTACGGTAGAGCATGCCACCCATCGTCTATCTCACTCGCTCCTATGCCACAGGGAACGTTAGAAAGTGACAGCAAATAATTTCCCCCGTCGTCACGTGCATAATATTTTGGTTTAATTATGATGACTATCTTAAAATATTTTTAATGTTATATCTACGCGTTGATATAAATATTACATAGGCTAATTTCTAAATGTTTGTAATTTGTAAATACCGAACATGTCCATTAACGTTTAAAAAGGTTGTAACTATAAACATAGTTAAGTCACAAACAAAAATTAATATGTTTATCGTAATGGGACCTACTAGTTAGAGCTGATTCATATTTCAGATTTATTTTGTGTCTGTGTGTTGTACAATATAAATCAAATTCGTTTCCGAAAAACCTTGAAGGAGTGTTAATAATAGTCTAATAAGATTTTTTTTAATCATGCCATGTGTGCTAACATCATTGTAAGGGACATTCTATTGGATTATAAGCTAAGGGTAACCTGATAAAAATCTGAAATGTTATTCTCATTTGTATTAAAAATTATGTATATTGGCATCCTAGTCCAGCCACAGGCATAGACGTATAAAGGGGGAAGGGGGGGCTGGGCCGTGCCCATCCCAGAATGATCTGATTCCCACCCCAGAATGATTTGGTGAATACTTTTTAGGCCGGAAAAATGTATGGTTCCCGCGTGATAAACTAATTTTGCAAGTGTCATTATGTAGTTTCTAAAATTTTTATATGTGACGGCCTAAGCCACAGAGAGTTCTCACCGCCCCCGCCGAAGAATGGGTCTAGAAACGCCCATGGCCGAAGGCAAGCCAACAACTCTACGTTTTCTTGATTCTCAACGTCAACCTGTCAACTACAAGTCAGATCGGTTCCGCAATTTTTCGCGCAAATAAAATAGTAAAAATTAATTTTTTAAATTGTGCTCTAGCCTATTCGAATATTTAGTGCATAATCCTTGTTCAGTATTATTATCCAGAAAATAAATAAATAAATTCTCGGAATCATCCAAAATGCTAAAAATGACTTGGAAGGTCTTAGAAGGAATGGTCATAGAAATTGGGGGATAGATATAAGATATGGTGTATTTCAACAGTACATACATACATAAGTGTTTGGACACTGATAAATATGAATTTGGAATCCCTTACCTCGGAGAATAAAAGTTTTTATCAGAATTTTGATTTTCTAGCTGCATTCCACTTAAAGGTAAGTATGAAAAAAAACGATCACGCGATTTTTAGCTTAGCATGTCGATTCCCTTAAAGTATTGTTAAAAATTATACGTATCGGTACCTATAGTTTGGAATTTGAATGTAATCCAGCCTTTTTTTATTGCTTTATGTTGGGATATCTTGAAATCGTTTGTTACGTCTATGCCCGACATTTATCATCGTAGTTAGTAACATCTAGCTCAACGTTAAGTAATGGCTAGCTCTCATATAAAGGAAGGTTTGGAGTAATAAATATAGGTAGGTGCTAAAGCCGTATTCTATTCTGAAAACCAAGAAATTCACTTGCCAAACTCTGGCAGTTTAGAGTGAAATTCTTGGTTTTCAGACCATGGCCTCGGTCGCTCTCTTACCGTAAAAGAATACTACAACGTTAAATGAAGTGTAATTTACGCCATGATGCTCCACAACAAACCGTTGCCGGTAGACGGGGAAGTGGTGTATGATGGTGAATGATGTAAATACTAGTTCATCATGTTCTAAAGTTGACGATGGCTTGCAGTGTGCCATAATGGGTCATTCTGTACTGGAGTCTTTACACCACTACTAAATTGAGTACTTAAGTTATTTTTATTTTTTTGGAAAACTTACGGATAATATTACAAATTAAACTAAACTAAATATAATAACTATGAGTCATTTAAAAGTTTTCAAAAATAGATGAACAATAAAGTGTATAATTAAAGTAACATGAGAATATATGTGCGAATAATTTAGTAAAGGAAGTTATTCTATTCATGGTCTAAGGCTTAAAGAAGTCACTTGAAACTGGACTGCTAACGATGCTCAAAAAACTAAATATCATCAATAACTTCAAAAAAAGAGCAAGATAACAGCTATCATTTAAATAATCTGGATAACTCTTTGGGCCAGTAAGTTAATTAGAAATAATTATAAATTTTCATTGTTATCTTATCATAATTAAGTTTTTTACGTCGACTGCGAGTGTCTTACTCCAGATCTTCTCGTTGGGTTGCTTCCCGAACCGGTGGCACCGTAGTCTCGACTTTCAGAAAGTGTACTTTAAGCACTAATTTTGAATAAAAAGAGTTTGGTTTTGATTTCGATTGAGGATTGTGTACGAAAAGGTTTCCATACAACGGGCCAGAACGTTTTCCACTCACTAAAATTTTCACCCAGAGTAATAATTTTGTAGAACTTCGTGGAAATACCTCAGCACTAGTCTTCTATGATTTTTTTTACATTAATTGTAGACTTAAAAATATTGAGACATCTTTGTTTTGTATGAAATCACTATTATGAAAATTTATCAACAATTATATTTCGCCTATGACAAATAGTCTGCATAACACTTTGGTTGCGGATGATCTCAACACACTAGTCATAAATAATTTTCGTTAACACACAAAATTACCATAATTCAAATACAAACACGTAACATATTGATTATATAAAAATTCCGAAAACAAATGTACCTACACAAAATCCCAATAGAGTGTCTATTGGGATTTTATGTACATTCCCGTGGGTATAAAATTTATTACAACTTAATAAACCACACACACATGTTAACATATTATTCAACTGACTCGCCTGACGTTATTTACGACTTGGGGTGTTCTCTCTTTATCTCACCTGATACGTAGGAAAGGGATCACTAATGTTGATTTAAAATGCCCTTATCGATATTTAATTACTGCAGGTTGGAAAGATTTAAATATTTTAATGGTTTCCCGATCACTTCAATCAGATGATTGGACATTTAAAAGATGTTTAAAATACTTAGCTGCTAGGTCTAAAAAATATACTAGACGTCTATTTTTTTCTTTACTGAAACAGCAGTAGAATATACATAAATTATAATATTCTAGGAAATTTTGCAGCTTTGCAGAACTCCATCACTCTAAGATGCAACCTTCGTACCCTAAAGGCTCGACGCTTTACATATTTGTAAGGACAACAAGTCCCTTGTCCTAGAGATAGAGGATAAACTAATAGACAGAAGATAGTCTTATATATAAAATAATCCTACAGAGAGAGGATACAATATTTTTTTCTTACAAAAATATTTACACAATAGAGTTGCATTAATGCAACTTTTTTTAATGAAATTTAGGGGGCAAGCGCCACCATAAGAATTCAATCGTATTTAAAGTGTATACTAAGCTGAACATGATACACTGAAGTAATGAAGGAATGCAAAAGCAACTTGGAGTCAATCGACTAAAAGGATTCATTTAAAATCCAGCGACAGTCATTTTATAAGCGCTGAAATGATTCTTGCATTCCATCCCTATTAGGTGTGACTCTCAGCATAGAGCTTTAGTTGTGGCTAGTTGGACGCCAATATGCAATACTATATTAATTGTTAACCCACAAAAAATCGAAAACCGAGTTATGCACCTAGCTGGAATCTCCTCTTGATAAGAAATTTCGTTTAACAAAATATGATTTGAAAAAATGTGAGGAAAAAAAATGATGCCTAACATCATTTTTCTCAAAATGTCTGACTTGTGGGTTAACATGGTATTGCATATTGGCGTTCACTTTTGGAAATAACACTCGTTACGCCTTGTCATTTCCATAGATTTTGTTTGGCGATTCTACAAAGAAGCGAAAACGTTTAGGTCCTGGCTAACCCACAATTGGAGTGAAAATAGAGAAAAAATTGTATATGACAAAGTTTCAGCTTGCTTCAAATACCTATTCGAAATTAGTTGTCCGCTCTCGTATTATATGTAATATGTATATATCGTGTTTCAATGACTGTCAGATATTTTTTACGATTGCTTTCAACTGCCAGAAACCCTTAAAAAGAGATTCTGTAAAACTTTGACTAGTATTTATACTAATATTAAATTTGAAAGAGTTTCATTATGTATTTGTGCTTCCTTCACGCTCTAAAGAAGTAACTTATCAACTTGGTACTAACTTGTAAACATGGAGAGTAACATATATCGTCGTTGAAGTTCCAACACCACGTAAGTCAAATTTGGCAAATTTTCAGGAGAGCAAAACAGTTGATGGAATTTTGTATAGATCACACACTTTTTTGTATAGATGACTCGTGATTAACTGAAAAGTTGCGTTTTCCGATTCTCTGCAAAACGGCATCAAAATGACGAAATAACTAAAATGTGACTTACGTGGTGTTAGAACTTCAACGACGATATTAGCTTTTACGATTTTCGAATTCCATACAAGTGAATCTGCTGGAAATTACAGCTGTTATATAGGAAAACTTTTTGCTATTATAAATTGACGAAAGTGTCGCTATTACTTTTTTTCTTGGCTTTTGAGTTCAATGATTGTGGTGTGGTTGGTTCGCAGTAAATTTTTTTTCTTATAATAGAAGCCAATTAAGGAATTATACGGCTCACACATAATTTACACATCTCTTCTATTCGGAAGTTTTTAAATAAAGAGTTAAATTTGAACATTTAGCTACTGAAACAAAAGAACTATCTAACATTTTAAGCATAATTTCTTTAAGAAAATCAGATTTTTCTATTAGGATCTTTAGATCTACTTTATTTTGAATTAAAATACAAATCATAAAAACTTGTTTAAAATAATATGTGAGTAGGACTCGTAAGTTGCAATTTCTGTATGAGATGAAGCTTGACATATTTTTCAGTTTCTTTCCTAATAAAACCTACCTCTGATTGTTTTTTACTTACATAGCTATTGAAGTTATCACATATTTTTAAATGTTTTAAATATCATAAAATATATTTATTATAAATAAAGTTGTTAATAAGCAAATTATAATTTCATTAATTATTTTTAACAAATTTTTTAATTGGATAATAAATCATTATGAGAGCCTTTTCAGAGTTATATTATGGCGTCTTTCAAAGCTTCAACATTTTGTTTTATTTACCTACTTCACTTTAAAATGTTTTTGTATATGTGGAAAAATGTTATATACTACTTTAAATACTCATTAATATAATGATACGAATTTTAATAAGTCCGTTTCCACCAATAACTTATTAACAAATTACATAAACGAACAGTGTAAATGACAAATTGTTATATATTTTAAAATTCATTTGCATATTATGTTATGTATATCTTCAAGTTTTTTCTATAATATAAAGACTTATCCACACTTCCATACTTATACATCTATAATTTTATAGATGTATAAGGTGTTAATACGCGAGCAGGAAACTTTGTACTCCTTTTTACGAAAGACGCGTAGATGTGAAAGCATGAAATTTCTCCCAGTTATAGTTGATATAGAGATGAGCGTGGAATACCAATATTTTTTTTATATATGCTTGAATCTTTCGTATTTTTAATAAATTAACGCTACGCACGTGACAATACGCATACTAGAATATTTAGACATATTCGTACACGAAATGCTCTTTTGTTCATGGTTGAAGTCTGAGTTTTTTTAAATAATAACAAATAACAAAACGTTATATAACAATTTAAAATAGCTTCGAATTTCTATTATGTGATATCTTATTAAATGTGAGGCAGCCATGTTATTTCCGTTCATGATTTGAAAAATAAAACGTTAAAGTCGACGGTAAGATAATAAAGACGAAAAATAAAAACCTGAAAACGTGATAGAAAATTGCTAATATTTTTTGAACCTACAATTAACATGCCCGCATAAAATCAAGATGTAGGTATACATATTGAATAAAATAAACAGCTTTGGCACATTCCCTTATTAATAAAATTGAAAAATGCATTTGAGACGTTTCCAATAAGCCAAAACAAATATAAATAAACACCGCGCTAAAACGTATCCACGCACGGAGATAACATTAAAATCGCGTCAATCACAATAACCGATGATTGAGGACTCCCGATTTAAAAAACAATAATCATCAATCGGTCCATTGAAATCGAATCTGTGTTACGACAAACCTCTAATTAAGCTAATCGTCGAGCTCGAGCGGCAGCGGGCGCGGACGCGGGCGCGGGAGCGGGCCCACGTGGCGCTCAGGTGCGCCCCGCCCCCCGCCGCGCCCCGCCCGCCGCTCGCTGGGCTCGCTCGCTCGTCGTGCCAGACGCGCGCCGCACTCGACGCCCGAACGCCGGGAAAACACGAACGCTTTTCCGCCGCGATCGCCCCTCCCGAACTTTTGGAGCGATTCGAAAGTTTAGTGTGTGTACAAACTTGTGGGATGATTGTGTTGTGATTTTATAAGTTCACACGGCCACTCTGAAATTCTCGTTGGAGTGAGTATTTTTTTTTATTTATTTGACCATTGAAAATTACGTTCCATTGATATATCGAAGATCAAAGCGTGTCGGAGTTAATCTTTTGGGATGTCGCAGATTTGAGTGGCCACTTTATGACGGGCTTAAAGTTTATTCCGCTAGGACTTATGAGCTTTGGTCAATTGAAATAGTTTTTATAGCTTTTATCTTTATTTTATTGTGACCAAAAGTTTTTGTGTTTCATTCATGTTTACAATATGGGAAAAACAAACTAGACCAATAAGTTATGTCGTCAAGTGATAAAAATAAAATACCTATACATTTTAAATAATACTAAACATGTTTTTAAAATATTATGGGTGTATATCATGCTACGATCGTCTCTTACTATTTTTTTGTATGAATAAAACTCTCATAAGTTTAATAAATATAAAGTAGAGCAAAAAAATAATATGATTTAAATATTATTTTTTCTCTATTCTTTATTTTAAAATAATAAAACTGTTAAGGGAAAAAATATACTATGAAAAACAATAGAATTGTAGAGTTTGAAGTAAATGTTACAAAAAACTTACTAACTAAAACATTATGATTGTTTCCAATGAATGATCAAT
Organism: Cyclargus thomasi; assembly: GCA_026546445.1. Classification (NCBI taxonomy): domain Eukaryota; kingdom Metazoa; phylum Arthropoda; class Insecta; order Lepidoptera; family Lycaenidae; genus Cyclargus; species Cyclargus thomasi. Next base: position 14,213 of record JAOTAV010056835.1, read on the forward strand.
AAGTAACATATCAAAGTTCTAATAAACATAACAAGTACATTATTTTACTTTCCATGGATCTACATAACAAAGCTTAAAAGGTCTTCTGAGTTTTCCATACGCTGGCTCCGCCCACTGTGAAATTTGTACGTTATACAATTCGCCGCTACGGACTTATCTTTTTATCAGTCTGGTTTTAGTTTGAGTACTGTCTGAAGTAGGTTTTATATAAATAAAGGCATGAGTCGAGAAACCATGTAACTAACATTAGACAACATTAAATTATTCATTTTTGCATTATAATTTTAATTGTAAATCTTGAACCGTTCCACTTCATTGCCATGCTAATGTATGTTAGCTATACTTAGAAAACACATTTTTTAATTTAGTTAATTTTCCCGGTCCTAAGGTGATCATTTGTAAAAAAACGGATAGTTTTCAAAATGTTACTTCTCTTAATCGACTCACGTCTTTAAATAAACTTCAATAGCAGATACAATCTCATAAAGTATGTAAATACTTTTAATATTTTCTATTATAATTGTCTAATAAGGCAATAAAGTAAAGCACAGAAGGGCAGATATTATTTTGTTGTTCCCAATTATATTTATTACTAATTTTTAACTATTATTGATACTATTTGTTAAGTCTATAAAGCATAAATACGCCTTGGTAAGCATGTAATATAACACAAAATTTAATTAAATACTTATAGTATTCAATTCAATTTTATGTCCTGTGAAGATATCTACGTATTTATTCACAAAATGTTCTCTACTTTTAAGTATGTGGAATATTCGTTATAATTTTCCTATTCTATAAAGAAATATTTCTTTGGCAAATCAATACAATGAAGCATGCAGAAACCTGCACCAGCCAGCAAATTAATTTAATTTTAAGTTATCGTCAACAGATATAGTTATTTATCAACGCACAACCCAAACAAAAATTTGGCATGCAGATAGATCTCATGATGTAAACATCGGCTAAGAAAGGATTTTTATAAATTCTACCCCAAAGGAAGTAAAGAAGGTTTTATGATAAACATTCCTTAACACAAGCGAAGCAGCGGTATAGAGCTAGTATAAAACAATCTCTTGTTCTTAAAATTTCAAATGTTCAAAGGATGCTGGGATATTAAAAAAACGAAAGCAATGAAATCG
>JAOTAV010056846.1:0-15353 GCA_026546445.1 Cyclargus thomasi
CGACGACCCCCCCCCCTTAACGTGTGACGTACTTTATGGATGGTCCCTTGTGCTATTCTATACGACGATAAAGCCCGATAAGCTACATTAGCAGTGCAAGCATGTACCTACGTTATTTGGTCAATTTATGAGAAGTCGATGGACGTGAATCGTGATGAATACAGTAACGACGTCAGGGGGTAGGAGGTGACGCTGGCGACTGCTCAGGGCACCGGGTAAAATGGGACGCTACATGCCATATAAAGGGGCGCCTGAGCGATATTTTTGCGCAGTTAGGGGGAACGGGCGCCCAAGATCTCGCCTAGGACGCTGGTAGAGCTAACATCGACCCTGGATGTATGTATATGATAGACTAGCTGTTGCCCGCGACTACGTTCGCGTTAAACTTTATAAATTATCCCGCATGGCTATTATGTATCTCGCGAAAGCAATAATTGCTCCAAAAATTAAATTCGTTTCTTGTAACAAACACCAAAGGAAATCTGGCCGAAATGGATTCTTTTTCCTATTCTGTGATTTTAGCATGGATTTTGACACAAATTAGTTCCTTTGAACTTTAGTAATTGAATGATCGCAATTATTACATAAAAGCTCTGCCGGTTTACAATATTTTTTGTAACCGGAACGGAAACCGTACATTTTACCGGGATGAAAAGTATTCTATGTATTGCCCAGACCTATTGGCTATTAAATAAAAAAAAGAAATATATAATTCCGTCCAGTAGTTCCCGAGATTAGCGCGTACTCCACGTAAGAATTTTTACATTAAAAAGTAACAATAATCCATCTAAATATACAAACTTATGCGTTTATAATATTAGTAGGATTTTAGCCCCCGACACCTCTTCTATAATACTTTTGTCGATTTAGGCGATAGCGGTCATTAGCCTCCTGTCAAAGCACTGCAGTGTTACATAAAAAATATTTTTGTATTTTTCTCTTTACTTGTAGTAATTTAAAGTAATCAGCTATATTTTTTTGGAACGGGATTTTAACTGTAATAGTTATGATGACCAAAGTTTAACTTTGATCTTCAAAACTATAACTATACCATTATAAGTTGTGTCACGAACCCTTATTGGCAATTCTAGAAATCTGTTATTAGTAACCCAAATACTAAATAGCGTTGCTCAATCATTGTTGTATCTGTGACTACTAACTAGGCTGCGGTCAGATCTAGATCATAATTTATTGAACACTAATTGGTTTGCTCGACTCTATTTAGCTTCGTTCTATGGTGAACGAAGCTTAGAATAGAGTATTTTCACCCAATTTTGCATTGACTAGACGAATGCACTATAATTAGCGGCTAGCGGTCATTAACCCTCTGTCAAAAAATATGTCATAATTTTCATATTTATACAGTATATTGCGGGGGTGCGATATACACTGTCACTTAAGCAAAAATGTAGTTTTTCAGGAGAAGCATTTAAGACTCTGATATCTTACACAACAATTATTTATAAGATATAGTTGGGATAACTAGCTCATGTTACAACGTCGATTTTTAACTTTACTTTATAATGATCATTTAATATTGTAAGTAATATACTATACAATGATTTCACCTTTCCACCCCTTTAGAAGTTACTTTGTGGCTCTAACGAAAAAATAAAATTGTAGTTATGTCATACTAAGCTAAAAAAAACATGAAAAAATTGTTACAAAGTTTTATTTCAAAGTTCAAATCGTTATCACACAGAGTAGAGAGGTGCTCCAGGACAATTACTACATAAATAACTCATTTTTGCAAAAGTGACAGTGTTGCACCGGGGGTGCGTTATATAAACTGCGATTGACAATAACAAAATGACAACACAAGACTTTATTGTCAGATGCGGTTTGTATATACATTGTATATTTTAATTGTATATAATTTTTTGTCAGAGGGTTTTGGCCACTACTGCCTGAAGTGTACAAAAGAACTATAGAACGCTTAAACGACGTTCACCTTTCGAAAGAAGATATTTTCAATATGTCCAATGATCATACTTCCATATGAATATTATCTATTCGCTCTCTCTACGAAACGAATAGATTATTTTATTTCCTCATAACTACCGAGCTAAACAGTCATAAAACAACCTTAAAATTTACGTAATTTTGATGCTTTCCGCCATGATGGGATGTATGTGACGTCACTAATCGCAAAAGAAACAACTACTTTTATTTTTACTTTTCATTTCATAACTTTCATTAAAAAAAACCACATTCTGAATTTAATAATAAAGAATATAAAAATATGAATATTTTACGCCAACTTCGTCGTTATTTGTTTTCAATTTAGTGACGTCACAGACGCTCATAATGGCAGACAGCGTTTCAGATCATGTGACAAAAAGATTAAAAAGGGCAATTTTGAAACCGACATTATAAATTGATATCGTAATTATATGAACGAAAATCAATACATCGCACCTCTAACCTTTAATCATAAAAATAACTTTGACAGCTTCAATTACAATTTCCCACACAGGATGATTTTGAGTTACTTCTTTTTATAATTAAATATGCGATTTATCTAGCCTTAGCGGAGTTGTGGACGCCATCTAGTTACTAACTAGTTTCTAATGGGGTATTAATAAGTCATTTTCAAGTTTTCGTAATTACATGCATTAAGTAAATATGCATTAAAATGTGTTAACACATTAGAGGAGATAATGAACATAATTAGCGGAGAAAGCGGCTTCCATTGACGAGTGTGAAGTTAGGCCAGGAGGTGGAAGAGTAATAATAAAAAACAGCTATATTCTGTTAACCATAAAATACAGGTAGTATTTTATAGTTAACAGAATTATCCCACCTTTATATACTATTCATATTTTAAATTTAAAATTTAAAAAAAGATATTTTAAAATTTTCTTCGCTACTTAAACTTTTTTGTAGTCTTCATGGGGCCATCCTATTCCCAAAGTTTGATTGTGCCAATGATTTCTTGATTTCATATTATGCTTCTACTCAAAAACTTTTTAAATTTTGTTAAAAATTTGTTCGTTTATATATTAGTCACGGCGAAACTACTGAACGAATTATGATGAAATTTGGTACGCAATAATGCTAAGAGTAGTAAATTATTACTGATTATTAATATTATTTCAAAAACAGCTTACAAAACTATTAACAATATTTGTATGTTATTTTCATTGAACGGTACAATTTGACACACAAATATTATTTAAATTGGATAAAGAAATGATATCTTTAAGTTCTTTTAAAGAAAATTGAAAAAACAATGCTATTATTTTTAGGATTTTGACATTAAATAGTATGTATTACATCATCACATGAAAGTTAGTAAATTAAATATATTGAATATTACATAGAGCATATTCAACATATATTTAGTATTAGTTTCCACTAAATTTTATCACAATAGCTTGATGCAATTAGCGTTTCAAATTTTCCTGGTAACAATTGAAGACATAAGTGGAAGAAACGGGTAACTAACATCTTAATAACTGCTGGATTTATTGCGTAAATAAACACTTTGTACCGGGTAACCGATCTGAAATTAAAACAATGTGGATTTGATGTATAGCTAGGTAGACAAGCTAGATAATGAAATCGCTATATATATAAAATTTTATAAAAAAAATGAGTATTAACTCGAAGGTTGTAAAATGTTGTAAAATCTTCCACTTATGTCTTTAATTATAGACACTCAATTGTAGTTTAAGCAATGAGAAATATCTATCGACTCCTGGTCTATGAATCCTCCTACCTATGTAAGCCTGTAGACAGCTGATATATGGTTGCGGTAACCACAAGTGGGAAAGTATGTTCCTGTAGAGTTAAACCACCATTGTTTAGGAAGAAACAAGTTTACTTACGAGAAATAAAATTTAAATTTAGTGTGTGTCATTTTATCAACAATTTAATTTTAACGGTATAATTAGAAACTATTTTCAATAAAGTTATTGTCGTTTTATTAAGTAATAAAACGATATGTTATGGCTTTTGTCAAAATATACCTATATACTTTATACAGGAACCAAGATAAAATTATTTTGTATTTTATTGAAACCGTACATTTTTCCATGATAAAAAGTATCCAATATGTTGCCCAAAATTGATAACAATATAAACAAAAAAAAAGATTTATTCAAATCCGTCCAGTAGTTCCGGAGATTAGTGAGTACAAAGAGGCAAAAATTTTTCTATCGATCTGTGTACTGTTCCTTAGCCCCCCAACATTGATTATATGGTAAAAATACTGAATGTACAAACACGCCAATTTTACTGTTTTATTATATGTATATACATAATAAATAAATTATATTTAAATTGGACTCAACGATATCATATTTACAAGGTTTAAAGCTAATGCCAATTGGACTTACAATTATCAAACTGTAGCAAACCATGAAATCTAGATACATACAAACATACATACAGACACTCGAAAAATACAACCCTCCTTTTGGAGCCGTCGGGTAGAAAGTAGTGATCTAAAATGGCCGCTTGTCATTTAAAAATATGACGATTTGTATGCTACCGGCCGCTGAGTTTTTTTTTTTTCCATTGTGCGGGATGTGCCCACCTACAACCTGTATTGCACCCAGCGAATAGCTTGTATAATAATTTATATCAAAAATAATTAACTGTTTTAAATACATATTTATTAATCTGTTTTTACATAATGTTATATTTAAGACTTACTGTTAGTTATCATATACTACATTAATACGCGAGCGAGAGAGACTTTTTACGAAAGGCACATAGATGCAAAAGCATGGAATTTTTCCCAGTTATAGTTAATATGAAGGAAGACCGTGGAATACCAACATTATTTTAAATTACGCTTTTATTTTGCATATTTTCGAATAAATAAAACGCTACGCACACTACAATATTTTGACATTACACGATAATCATACATGAAATACTCCTGTGTCCACAGTTGAAGATCGATTTTTTAAATAAAATTTAATGGCCTGGTAACGAGACCTTCATGCCAAATCTTATGAATAATGATAGCAAAATTTATGAAGTCTGTGAATAAATTAAGATACATTTATGGTCGAATTTCGACCACAGGGCGGACCCTAGTTATTATTATCATTTCATTAGATACATGACATACAGCAATGTCTTTATTGGGTTTTGTTTTTTAACCCTTATTTACAGAATCGTAAAACTCTCGTCTGTCATACAACAATATTAGCATCATAGTATTGGATTTGCATGAAATTCTTTGGCATTCAGCCACTCTAATACAATACTGTACCTATGCCAAACACTATGTTATGTAACCGGGTGAAAGCTCCTAGACCATACAATACAGACTGTTAAAGAGAAAACATAAATCCTATGAGTTTCAATAAAACATAGACATGTAAGATACTATCTTAGGGTTAACACAGACTCATATTTTATAACAGTGTGCATTGATAGCCGTTTTGAAGGTTTCTTTACTATAATCTATACGGGGTGTAAACCCGAGAAGTTTTCGGCCCGTTTAGGTTTTGTATGTTTTCGGCGAAAACATAATACATTTTAGGGCAATCTGGTTTAAAAGGTACTCTTTTACGGCTGCTCTTTCGCAGTAAAATATATACAAGGCATTCTGAATAAACAGCAAGCAACAGAGTATTACTCTGGGAGCTGATAGCAAATTTTCAGTAGGTATTTGAGGTCAGCTGAAACCTAGCAGTTCCGTACTGGGGTGTAATAAGAGAGATACATTACAAGGTTTTAAATACCTACTCAAAAATTGCTACCAGCTCTCGGTCCATATCAGGTATCACTCAGTTTTGTTGCACCTTGATAAAAGTGTTCCATAAAAACAAACACTAAAACAACATGAATGTTTGAGAGGACTCTCATACGACAAACGTGTTTTTCCTCTTTTCTTTCTTTTGATAATAATAGATTTTGCTGATGATCGTTTACATCGCGCTTTTGCTTACACGACGTAGTCTGTTATAGGCTATAGCTGACAACTAATATAAAATATTTTAAAAATACGTTCACCCAATTCTTTGCCCTCCACTATTACGGAACCCTTCCTGGAGTTAGAAACTCGCACTTGGCCGATTTTTTAAATTTTCCTAATTTACCTTCCAGCTTGAACTTTACATAACAGTAGTATTAGGTAGGGATCCTGGAAAATGTACGGTTCACGCGCGAGATAGTGAATTTTGGCGTAACGGAGTTGTTGGCATCATCTAGTCAGCCGTAAAACACTAACAAGACACCTAAGTACCACCGCTAACAGTATCTACAAAACACGCGATGTGGAGACAAAATGGAGACATTAACATTAATTTTCTAAGAGAACATTATGAGTATTACAGGAAACAAATCCTAGGTTTAGAATTTAGCGACAAATTCCTGAGTACAGTTAGGTACATCGACACAATACGCGGGACTCAAACCTGGGTCCTGTTCGCCCACTTTAGCCTCTAAATTGTACAATTTGTATTTCTACATTTAAATTTATTCTTAGATCTACGGATCATACTTAAGATATGGCAAATAAAGTATAATATATTTTGGGGTTAAGGACTGTATTGCTTTCGGTCAATGTAGGCGGTAATAATTAACCCTCTGTTGATAAAAGTCCATTTTCTATAGAAATTAGGGAAAAATTCAATATACTCGTATATTTCTTTGGGTAATTTACTTAACGTTTTAACATACATATTAGAGGTTAAACTTACTTCGCTGGCCCAGTACAAGCCTTAAATAAAAAATATGAGATAAAATAAAATATTTGGACTAAAGCCGCTTCAATGATTTTGTTAAGTTTTGACGTATTGATTGAGACGTATTTTGTGAGTAGGGGAAAGAAATACGGTCGTTTTCATATGTCTTGTTTACACGTATTAAGTAGATAAGTAGGTAACTAAATTTTAACTTAATTTTAAGTTACTTAATTGCATCTAAACACAAATTTTAGTAGCAAGTTGCAAGTTAAATGACTTAAAATTTAATTTACTACTTATCAACTTAATACGTGTAAACCAGACAATAGCGACGAACTGTGTGATTCTTACAAATGTAAATAAATTTTAGCGTCATCGAGTATATATTTATTTCGATTAAAATAAAACAAGGAAAATATAAGATAGCATAAGAGTTGTTCTACCGATGTCGCAAGAGACCATGATTTGCTTCCTTCAAATTCACAAACGGGAAACGTTAATAATTACGAATTTTTAGCCTATACCGGTTTTTTTTACCAAAATAAGGGAGCAAACGAGTATACCGGTAATCAGATGAAATAGTAACTGCCGTCGTCCATGGACATTTGCAACGTCAGAATTATTGCAAGTGTGTTTTAATGGGGAAAGAGGGGATAAGGAGTTCGATCTCCGATAAACTCCCTCACTCGACGAATCACAGCACAAGCGCTGTTTTACGCCGGTCTTATGTGAGGCCTTAGTATTTCTCCGATCCGGCCCATTCGTGCTGCAGAATGGCTCTCCCATGCTAACAGTTTTTCCAACATGAAAGTTTTTAAGATACCTATATTTAAAAGATTCTTTGAAATTTCGTATAAAAATCGTTGTTCACGCTCTCGAAAATAACGTTATTCGTTTTTGAATTTGCAATATTTATTAATAGGAACACCTGCATCGTGCCAGAAAAATACAGTTTATAAAAGCGGGATTTAAATAAATGTTAAACAAGTTGTTACGAAAACAAATTTTGTGCGGAAATATAATTCTAACGGGAAAACTTAACAGGAGACATATAATTAATCAAAAACTTAAATAAAGATATAATAATTCTGGATGTAATGATGAGTGCATTATACAGCCGAAAATGTATGACTTTAGTTTAAAAAAAGTAGTCTTTTAATTATAAAACATTATTAAAGTGAATGTTTGTTTCTTTGGATATATTTCCGTTGATCCCGCCGAAACACTGATTTTAATGGAATTTGGTATAACAGTCGCATTCTTTGTCAGAGCTTTGCCGCAATATCAAAAGAGTCGATCAACACATTATTATTCTAGGGACTGCATTACAGTTGCGTAGATCAAAAGCCTACCTTAAACATTTAATTTATTTTGCTTAAATTATTTCTATTTTAATTATAGCGGGAATAAAGGTACATATTATTTTGTGAAAATTTCAACTCTTTAGGTAATTACCGTTCTTAAGACACAGCCTGGGGACAGACTGACGGACGGACGTTGAAAAATGAAAAGCGTTGCGTATCGCGACGATCGGACAGCCACCTTTAATGTCACCCACGGGCATGTCGTCTGTAGCGACATCGTCGTCTGCAGTGACATCCGTACGTTTACAGCTCGGGGCATACATTTCCGGTAGAGAACCACCTCCAGCATTCATAACATTACGAGGAAACGGTGGATTGTTTTTTACTTTCTATTGTTTGTTTAACAATAGACTTTTGAAGGCGATTTGTCAAGGGCGAGAGATTTAGTTTCCGATATCCGTTAATAAATAGAGTTCAAAATTCTGATACATTGAGTGTAAGAGATGTGTTCATATTATTTCATCATTTTTTTTCTTTATATCATAATAAAAAATATGAGGGTACTCATGACCACTGAAGGTACTATTCTGATCAACGCGACAGGTGGCCGCGACACACAATAACTCAAATGAAACGACACTTTATGATATCAGTTATAGGTTTCATTTTGTCACCTGCAGTACAGGGTACATGAATCAGAATATTTTTAATATTTACTGTGTCCATCTTAAGAGGACTTTAATGTATGTACTGTTCGGTGTCCTATTATTAATAAATAAATTTTGCTTTACACTACAATGCAGCAGCGTCATGGGCATCTATTTGATTTTTTAAATCTGTCGCGGCCGCTGGCAGCGAGGACCGAATTGTTTACTTTAAGTTATTACTTGATATCTATTTCATTTAATTCCATGTTTAAATACAACAAAAAAATTATACGGTCTACATGCGTTAACTTTTTTTTTGTATTTATATCAGCTGTCCTAGATTCGAAATTCAAACCAGCGCGAATAATTCAGATTTTCACCTAACGGTTATTCTTGCGTCAATGTTAGCAGATATCCATATTTCATGGTTCGCTCTGTAAATCTGGTGGTGTCGTATATATCATGGAGAATATACTGTTTACAGGACATCTCTGCAGTGCTTGTTAACCGACTTCCAAGAAAGAAAGAGGTTCCTTAATTCGGCCGTATATACTAATTATTATTTTTTTACTAAGATCCTTTAGTAGAGAAAGTAAACTGTTTTCTATTTATCCCAGGCACTTGCAAATGCCTGCTAACATCTTCTATGTCAGACTTAAACAAGTCAAGCATCAGAGAAAATGATTCCTAGTTTTTGTTTGGGCATACGGTATGTCTAGCTAATGTTATTAATTTTCAACCCGACTTAATGATGAAGCATGTTTTACTTAATATTTCATGACCTTTCATCAATTCTTGCTAATTTAAAAAATGAATTTCTGAATCAAGTTTGTTTCTACGCTTGTTACTAAACTAATTTACAACTAGCATATACTTCTTGTCGTTCATTTTCTCTCAATCCTTTTCCTGTTCTTTCTCCTCACGTTCAAAAAGTGTATTCAAAATACCTATTTAAATAAAATTATTATTTTTATATCGCCAGCAGTATTTGCGAACCGTTACGAATTGTAAACCCTTAAAAGAGAGCGTATTTCCTTTAAAAGGCCGGTAACGCACCTCTTCTGATATTGTAAGTGTATATGGGTGACGGTAGTTGCTTCCCATTAGTTAATCCGTTTGCTCGTTTTCCAATTTATTTTATTTAAAAAAATCACCGGTTTCTCAAACGAAAACCGTCAAGGTCATACAATCAAGCTACCGGAAACCTCATCTTGACATTGAAACTCAAATGATAATGTGTTACGACGAAAGAGGTCAAACGAATTTCATCCCAGTACATCCGCTCGTCAAGACCGAGTATATAGAACCAAGTAGGTCATCTTCACAGAAACGAACTTGGATTTTTCGAAAATCTCTATAATTGAGACTTTTTAGTTCAATTACCTGTATATATGACACGAATTAATCAGGTGTGAACACGTTTTAACCTTTTTTTGCCAGTACAATTATAGATTTTAGCAAGAGAATGAGTGTGTGCAAGAATTTAATCTTCTTCTTGTGTAGTAGAGTAGGGTGAATATTTATATCTGAAAGCGGACCCCGCGTATAATTATTAAAATCGACAAGTACATTAATGCTATTGACAAATGCATTTAACATTTTTATTTCGACGACCTCTGTGGCTCAGTTGGTAAGAACGTTGGTAACTTGAGCCGGGGGTTGCGGGTTCGATTCCCGCCAACGGAACAAAAATGTTTTTCAATGTTAAAAAATATTAAAGACCCAGGTCTTGTATGTGTAAAGTATGTGTATCATATAATAAAAATCTTAAATATGTGTATAGTATAAAAGTATCAAATATATTTCCGTTGTCTGGTGCCAGTAACACAAGTCCCGCGCGTACTTTCCACGGGACCAGACTGACGTGGTATGGAGCATCTAGAGAAATTTAAAAAAAATTAAAGTATATAATAGCATGGTGTTTCACCAACTAATATAAAAAAAGGGCATGTATCTCTAGAATAAGCGGGGGTCTCTGTAAATGAGACATCTGTAGAACCTGCTTAGTTAGAAAACTATTTGAAACCCTGAATGAATGGTACACATGTCTTGGTCCCTGACCTGGAATATTGGAAGTTTCACGGTACTTCAAAACATTAGACGTGACACAAAGGTATTTATTTCAAGCTGTGACTCGTCTCATACTATATTTGCACCGATTGTAGCACAATCCACCTGAACCACCATGAACTGTGCAAGTATAATCGAACCGGTCGTGGGAAGCTGTATTGTTAGTTCTTTCGCCCACTCGCGTCCTGACCTGGATTTTAGACCAGCGCATTAATTGTCCTGCTGGCAGGTCTGCTAGCTAGCAGAACTGTAAACTTAGCTAGGTTTCTTCTTATTTTCTTCTACTCTTCCTACTTTCCTCTTATTTATTTCCGAGTATATATACCACTGGAGAGATGAGGTTGAAAACGACCTTATGGAGTGTTGTGAGCTGAAACTTAGCAGGATATCGCTCAAGACACATTATCAACGTTGCAGAGGTTCGAACCAGGGTGGAGACGTGTACCAATCAGAGATTTTCTGATCTTAAATATATAATTCGGACGCTCATTGCCGTGGGAGAGCCATGTTTTAGCACCAATATGCTGGATCGACAGGGAATCCGACGCGAAACATAGTTTGGACTGTGTTTTGACTTTCCTCCAACTTCCTACTACACCTTGTTCCCTTTTCCTATTCCTTATTAAAGGGCCGCAAGCACACTTGCAAACTCTTCTGATGTTACAAATATCCATGGATGAAGGCTGTTGCTATCTATCAGGTGATCCATATGCAGTCTTATCTATCAATCAATCAATCAAATCGGCTATTCACAGAATGCAGCTTATAAAGGTATTATCTTATATTTATTCCATTCTACCCTAAAATTTACCTTTATTACTAATTTGCCTCCAAGAAAGTGTACTTAAAGTACTTATTTTTAATGAAAAAAATATTTAGATTTTTTAAATTGAGTTGTAACTTGTAGCGTATCATTTCCCATTACCCCTTGCGCTGGAAGGTCGGACAATGTTAATGTGTACCTTGACCACGAAACTACTGGCTCGTGCAAACGGACGACTTGCAGATATGGGGTCTTACAAAACAATGGAGAAGTCTTAAATATGTGTGATGTCCGTTTTCATTTTCTATGACATTATTCTATGGGGTCCAAGAACTTTTATGACATACGAGTTTTGTAAGAAATGTATTTATCTTAAGAGATGCACGCCAAAAGACTGCTAAGGGACACATCGATTGGTGAAAACAGGCAGAGCAAATTTTGTAATTAGTATGGGTGAGAGCACAAACTTTATAAATTTTCCAATACAAAATATTTCAGTACTACTTACTACTTTTATTTATATTAACTTATACATGGGAGTCATATTTTCTGTTTTATAAATATAAGTCGGGTTTCCTTCCTGACCATATAACTCCAGAATGCACGAACTAATTTCCAAGCTTTTGCATTCGTTGGAAAGGTGTTGGGTTCCGTGAGTTTTGTAGCAAAAAAAACCGGAACAAGTTCAAGAGGAAAGTTATCACGCGGACGGAGTCGCTCGTTACACCCTCTATAAGGAGGATAGCATACTAAAGAAGGTTCTTCTTACTTGTTGATACACCAGTAGCTTGTTTGCACTAACTTTTAGTGTCATCTGTAAGGTATATTAACAGTGCACTCTATATAGGACTTGTCACTCAAACACTTTCTAAGTATTATAACTTAGTTTTATTTCACCCTGTTACGTGCATAATATCCTACTACTATTATAAAGGCGAAAGTTTGTAAGTGTGGATGTATGGATGTATGGATGTTTGTTACTCTTTCACGTAAAGACTACTGAATGGATTTGAATGAAACTTTACCACAATATAGCGTGTACTTTAAATAAAGATAGAATACCAGAGAAGGTTTTTTCTTCTTGTTGATAGAACTGTCGGCCGCTCGTCTGCACCAACCCCTAGTCTCGTCTGTCCATTGATAAACCCAGGGTGGCTGGGAACTGTGATCAATCTTAATATACGTAACACGAACCAAAATAATGTCTTAAGTACCGTTTGCAAAAAAAAATCTAATAAAATCTTATCTTGGATCTAAGATTTTACTTTCTGAATTCAGGTTTGTAAGTCAGACACTTGGTCTTATTTCGTGGGTTACAGATTTTGAGGTATAAAACATCGTTGCTACCAACAGACCAACCAGATTTTACAATAGGGATGTCGACAAGGTTAAAATTCGCAAATTTTTTAAATAGAATTAAGATATAATGGTAAAAAATAAGTATCTCCTAAATTTCAGCTTAATAACTTTTATATATTTTTTGTAATAAGCCTTCAAAGTTGAGGGGGCAAGTAAATTTTTTAGTACTAAAATTGTTTCATTTTTATATTCCATTCGATAAATTAGGTAATTAACAACAACTTTATTATGAAACCACTATCTTAAAAGCAATGTTTAACATAGTTATCGAACAGAGTCTTCCCGAGGTGTGTACAAACTACCTTGAGGTGACGTCATAACTAGGTATCGTTTTGTATGGAGCGTTTTAGAAAGATCAATTTTATGTGAATTTTAAATAGCCATATCTTTGAGACAATTTAAGCTATCGGCGTCATTCTTTCACCAATATTTCTATTTTTGGGACGTCTTTTATAACCAATAATAATAAAAATATATTCGCCTAGCCTATTATGAGAGAGCATCTGCACAGCAAATTTTAAACGCACAGATTTTTTCTTATAATTTTTTACGCAACTACGGATAGTCCCATATAATTTGTTACAGAACTTTACTTTTTTTCGGATTTGTTTGTATTATAATAATTGTAGTCGTTTAGCACTAAATTAGACAAATAAAAGAAGTGTGATTATAATACCAATTAATACCTAGCGATATTAGGCAGGCACTCCCTTATAGGTACAGATAATTTTGTTGCAATAAAAATATCTGTTATATAAAAAATAATTTTCATCACTTTCGCGTTAGTCTTCCAAAGCTATTAGAATAATTACAATGTTTGTTGATGACTGTACCCGACGCTCCTCAGAATTCAGATGTTCCAAATTAAAGACAAGACCTCTACTATGCTGTCTGTACTTCGCAGTTCTGCACAATAACAATCTTGTGTTATCCGACGACCTTGGGTGCATCCTGAGCTTAAAATAGAACAAATTGGTCACAACAGTCAGTTTTCATCAAAACTTGTAAGGAAGTAGACATTATAATTGGTAACAATTGCATAAAACTTACAATGTAGTAGGGAAATTGACGAGTAAATGGCATCCGTAATTTGGCCGGGTTTTATAAAGTCGATTCGTGACGTCATCTGCACTAACCAGTATAACTTGAGTTCGGAACACACACATAATATGCGAGAATCCAACGATTAATATACGTATGTTGTCAACCATTAAAAACATGTTCCATCATAAAAATTTACATCATAATCTCTGAAGCCAATTTGCCAAGATTAGGAACCATTACAAAGTTTTAGCATGCAATTTATTTGTACTTTTTCCTATTAGAGAATTACCATAATGACTATGTTTAGACCTAGAACCGAAGATTTTTGAAGTAAGGCTGAGTCTCTAAAAACCTACTCGTGCCTTCATTGTACTCAACACTTTAGATAAGACGCAAACTAAAGCAAGTCCTACACAAAATGTTTAAAATTTTATTACAATTACTATATTTAAAACTGCAAGTAATTTTTCAAAACCAAAATTAACAAGATACATTTTAAGTTTTATGACAATATTAAGTTATGTAGAGTCATTGAACTTAGAAGAATAGATTATAAAACTAAAATATTAAGAATAATTGTATAGTTTTGTAATAAACTAATTTTCAAATCATGGATCAATGAGATATTTATGACGTTTCAATGGGGCACTTTTATTGGCGACATATAATATATAACCGGTCCTTACGATACTAAATACAGTCAACGCATAGAACACAAACGTCTTCGGGCTATAGAAAATTACCTTTCGACTAATCATAAGTCTACAATTTCTAATATCCTGTAACGGTTCGGAAATTAGTTATTCGAAACAAGAGCGGGTCATCGTACCGTATTCGATGGTAATTATTACCAGGTAACGAAAAGTGCTTCCTACTTTACATGTGACCTTTCATTAGCATGGATCGGTTTTGATGGGGTCTGAGTAACAGTGTGAATGACTCGTAACTAGCTGACCCGACAGACGTTGTCCTGCAGGCCGGGCCGACTCGTGAATCTCAATCCTCCTAAAGTCTCCTTGTTGTATCCCACGGAAAATTGGATTGAAACGTACTATTTCAAGTGATCGACTCCGTTGAATTTTTTTTTATCTATGGACGCTTCACACCACGTCACTCTGGGCCCGTGGTAAGTACCTGAAAGACTTGTGTTACGGGGACAATGGAAATATATATTTAATACTTTTACACTATACACATTTTTTATTATATGATACACATATTTAATACACATCCACGACCCAGGAACATTGAAAAAACTTTTTTTGTTCACCGCGCCACAGAGGTCGTCGCAACGAGAATAATGTAAACGGGCACAGGACTGCTCTGAATGATGTTTTTTTTTTATTTTCCTTGAATTTTATTCCAATGTCCATGAGCAGTATTCTACTCGTATCCAGCGCTGGTCTGTTCACTGGATTGGAATAATGCTAATAATAATAATAAATAATAAATTTATTTTTCTCACCACAATAATTACAGAGCTACACTTATATCATTACAATAAATAAATAGTTCAGAC
>JAOTAV010056887.1:0-15348 GCA_026546445.1 Cyclargus thomasi
GTCACTAAACTTCTCTTAAACGACTGGACCGATTTCGATGAAATTTTTTGTGTGTGTGTTCAAGGGGATCTGAGAATAGTTTAGATTCACAATAGCTCGGCAGGACAACGTCTGCGGGGTCAACTAGTTCTATATAAACAAATAAGCGTAGCTAACTTTTGTTTGTCATAGTGAAACAAATTTTCGAAGCGGACACTTTTAATGTGCTTAATGCTTATCGTCATGTGGTAGTCACTTGAAATATATAATAGCAACGTTTACAATGGACAGAACATCTTTTTACCGGTAGGTATTTTTGAAGTTATAAAATTAGTCATCATAGCAGATCATGACCGACGAAGACATCACTCCGTTGTGCAGAATTTGTCTTGGTAAGCGCAGCTGGTTTACCGTGGGGTAAAAAGGATCTAATGCTCTTTTCCGGACAAAAACTGTGTAACAATCTCCATAATTTTCAACTCCAGTGTTATGATAATGTATAAAAGGTGATAAATATGTGTAGATAAATATGTGATGAATTTAAAATATCTACTTATGTCCTTTAAGCTTGAACAGCAGCGATTTGATGCTAAGTGTGAATATTGTGATTATTCATTATATTTAGTTCTTTTAAATTAAAAACTTACAAAGATACAATAACTGATACTATCGACAAAGACGTCAGAAGAAAAACCTTGTTTAGTTTATCCCATTTTATTGGCAATTTATTTTAAACATTTATTTCTAAAGTACATAAGATTAATAACAAGTTTTTATCTCGGTTATTAATTAATAGTTACTTACATTTTTATATTTCATAAAGTAACTAGTTACCATACAGCAAAATGCCGATCATTCTGCTATACGCGCGTATATGATAAAAGAATAATATAAAAAAGCAAATAAAATTTAAAATGAAAATATTTGTTTTCGTCTTATAACAATCGTTCCTAATCTTGGGGCAATTCATAATGAAGTAGCGCGAGCATTGACGCCTATACATAAAGCCTGAAAAACTGAAACTTCATACATTCGACATTACATGCACGAACATGGGGAAGTTACGACAAGCCCGTTCTGCAGTCATATGTAAGTACCAATTCAGTTACTGATGCGAAAAGAAAGAAAATTGAGTTAGCGATTGGATAGGAAAGAAAGTTATAAAATAACAAGAATTTGATACACAAAATAATTCCGCTTATATGTTTCTACACTTATTAAAAACATTTAACTAAAGATCGTTAACATAAGTGTGCAAATAGCACATGCAGTTAGGAGTTTGGCTTAGTTTAAAAATGCTGGGGAGAGCAATACTAGGCTCCATGTAAAACAGAGCAATTAGTTTATACACTCTTGGGTGAAAATAATATCCGAAGTGTAGTCTCTGCATTTAGTTCAAAAGAACATTATGTCGAAAGTGATCTTGACTTTTTATCGTGAAAATTCATCGTTGCTGTTGCATCAAAGCCGTTGTTAGTTATATCTCAAGTTGTTTGCGTAATTTTACGAATTTGGGGCTTACATAATTACAGCTTACAACTCTTAGTAGATTTTCCATCTTGATCTACTACAGTTATTTTAAGTCCTTTTTGAATAAAATTATGTGTTTTGAGTGTAAATGGAAGCAGTAATTACCATCGTCGATCATGAACGCTTGTAACATCATAAGAGTTTTAGAAGAGTTGGCGGCCTTTTAAGAGGAAGCTCTCCTTCAAGGTTTGCAGGTCATAACAGTACATTATTATACAGAAATTTTCTTTTGTATTTCAGGCTCCCTTGCGAGCTTTATCACTGGCCTGGCATTTGTATGGCCATCTTATACGTTGGATTTGTATACTAGCAACACCACTATCCTATATAGACCTATGACTGTAGTAGAAAGCTCGTTAATAGGAAGTATACCTGCTGTAGGTGGTATCGTTGGATGCATATTTTTCAGTTTACTTTGTAATGTATATGGAGCTAAGAAATCATCTATTATTGGTGCGATTCCAATTACAGTAAGTATCCTAGATTCATTTTAGTTATTTTTTTATATTTGGTATCGGCTATTGTTATGTTTGATGACATCGGAATTTTAATACTTCCAAATATCCAATAATTAACATAATTTTATCACATACTTCTAATGGCGGATAAGCTTCCTATTTAATGGCTCTGGGGTAATGGACACATCATTATTTATCAACAGATAAAGTCACTTCATATTATAAATTACTATGGTTTTTGGGAAATAGCAAAATTAACTAGAAATGTTTATGAAGATTTAATAATCATCAATAAAATCATCATATAGTTATTGAAACAGACGGCAAACCCAAAAGAAAAAGGCGGCGAACTAGTGGCGGTAGATAATAATGAAGACATAGAGTATAGACGTAAAGAAGGAGGTCTTTGTTCAGAATTGGATCAACACCAAATATTTTTCTATCAATGCTTTATATTTTATGATGAGAAGATTCTATATATTTTTTAGTTATCATGGATTGTAATCAGCTTCACAAAATCCCCAATCGTCATAGTTTTCTTCAGATTCATAGCTGGTATATCGATTGGATCGTTTCTAGTTTTGACACCAATATTTATATCCGGCGTAGTCGAAGACTCCGTAAGAGGGTTGCTCTCTTCTAGTAAGTAATCTTTAGCTATTTATTTATCAACATATAATTTTACGGTACCATCTCCTTTCCGTTTACCATGATCTTCTTTTAAAACACCAATACGATCTTATTATATTTTTACGTCAGTAATTTCTAAAGCAAATTTATTAATGAATATTTATATGCTTTGTTTTTTTCATTAGCCTATTTTAATGATAAATGCTAATAAATCTGTCAATTTCAGCGCCCATGACGGGCTACTCTATAGGGGTTATAGCGTCATATCTACTAGGATGGTTCTTGCCCTACAGATATATAATCTGGGTGAACTTAGCGGCGTGTTTGATGTTTGCGATCATGATGATGACAGTTATAGAAACACCTATATACTTGCTGAGGATGAATCGACATGAGGTACTATCCATATAAATGCGAAAGTATGTGTGTTTGTTTGATATTCTGTCTCGTCCTAACTCATCGAAATGATTTTTGGTCTAGATGTAGTCGAAAGAATGGAGAGTAACAGTTGCTATGCGGTTGTCACATTTCACACGAGCAAAGCTTAAGCTAAACTATTATTTATAAGTTTACCAATCACTTGCTTAGAATTCATTGCATCAAGCCAAAGTTTTTTAAATCTAAAAAATTACAGGCAAAATGAGCAGACGGGTCTCTCATGGAAAGTCAACTATCGTCGCTGTTTTTAATTGTATCTATACATTTTCCATTTACTTCAAAATATCTATTTTAAAGCTAATGGAAAATGTATAGATTTAATTTTTCTTTCAGGAAGCTACTCGAGCGATAGCTTACTATAGAAGTGTATCAGTGTCTTCGAAAGTTGTTCTTGACGAGCTATCGAAACTGAAGCAACAAATTAATGTGGCTGTTGAACTGATACCTACAGGTTACAATAAAAGATCATCCAGCTTCTTTTTGTTAAATATTGGGAAATAAAAGGGGCCGGGGAAGAAAGTCAGCACGGAAATTAGTGCAACGTCCAGAAAATTCAGTCTCGTGTGACACACGAATATATGAGATAAGAATTTTTATATAAGATTAGTTGGTGCCTGCAACATTTGTTGCGCAAAAATTTGTATATTTCGCGGGAATTGTGCATTGTCTCGGGGATAAAAAGTATATAAAACAAAAAAATATTTATTTAAAGCCGTCCCGTAGTTCCTGAGATTAAAGCGTACAAACAGTCAAACAGGCAATCAGACAGTTCTATTACAGTCCCTTACCACATTGATCACTTTATAAAATATACTGTATATATAAGTAATATAAAATATTACTTATATATACAGTAATTTAATTTACAAAAATGTGAGACTACAAAATAAATTATCAGCTTGTTTTTGCAGATGAAACAAATGTAGAGAAAGAAGAAATTGCAGAAATAAAGATTCCGCCTTACAAATTATTGTGTAAGTATCATCTACGTCCTTCCTTTTACAGACATTAGTACGTATTATAATTAACATTTACTATCTTTGATTTGAGGCTCGAGTGTGTTTAGCATATTCAGATATTATTAATTATTATTTCGTTTTACGGGAACATATTTTAACCGGAATAATATGCACAGTATCCTATACACAACATGTATTTGAGTCAGCTCATGTCCTATTTTTATACAACGAAATCCGTTTCTAGTTTCGGCATGTTTGATGGATTTGAAAATTCAAAAATGCAAACTTCGTTTACAATATTAATAGGATAAGAGGGAAAATGTATGTATAATGGGGAAATTGAAAGTGAATTTGACATAACTCGACCAATTTACTTAGATCCGCGATCCGTATCTGTTTCAACTTCTCTGATTGTATCCAGCAACTATGTTATAATAATATTTTGTAGATATGTTAAAATTTTCATTGTAATTTTTCAGTTACCTCACCGGCGACGCGAAGGGCAATGCTTGTTGTTTTTCTTCTAATTAGCCTTCAGGTATGAAAATTCAATTGAAAATATATTTTTCTTCTAGGTATCGTTTGCAATTATATTTCTTGTTTGCTGTTTAGTCCTGCCCTTTTAAAATAAAATAGCAATACTAGCTGCTTAGCTTTTTGCTATTTATTAAGGTCGCACTTTATATATCGCAATTTCACAATATCTGACATGAGCAGAGTGGCGCAGTGGAAGCGTGCTGGGCCCATAACCCAGAGGTCCGTGGATCGAAACCACGCTCTGCTAAGAAATTTTTTTAGCTTTTTTTTAATGGTATTACTTTTTCTTTTCACTATAAATAATATCCTATAACAAAAACGCGCAGCTTTATGAGAGCTCGCGAGATTTTTTTAATGACCTGAGATTCTTAACCTTTATATACACTTTTTTGGCGTTGGATTTTCTAAAGAATTCTGTGACTGTAACTGTTTTTTAAACAAAATTTTACAATGCCTTTATAGTTGGAGTATCTTTATAGTTGGAAATCTTAACTCATAGATGGCGTAAGTAGTACAATATTAGATTTTTATTTATTATCAAGAAAATTATTTCAACTTTATCCTTAAACACTATACATATCTAGACACAATCGCTTCCCTCGCCCAATAATTATTAAAGCAGATGATTTTTGTCAAACGTTCAATTTTTTTTATTGTGAAAATTTCTAGAGTATTATTATATTTCTAGAATACGATGGGTGCGAACGCTGTACAAGTGTACGCGAAGGAGGTGTTCCGTCAGTCTGCACCCCAGCTCTCTTCCAACCTGTGTTCGGTGCTGCTAGCCATCATCGTACTACCGGGTAACATCCTGAGCAGCGTGCTCTCCGACAGACTCGGGAGACGAGTAAGTTTTATTACCAAATAAAAACTTAAACAAGCGAATTTTACATTTTGATTTATGAGCCTCAAACATACAAACAAACACTCTCTACAATATTAGTTTAGTTTACTATTATTTTTAACTATTATGATGAATACAATTGATGAGACTAGCAGCCAGCTATATAAATATACTTAGTGCACTATATTAAAAAAACCTTGTCGTGTTTGTCCATATTTCTCAATAATAATATGCTCAATACTTTGCCTTCATTTATATAAAAGCGAACCCCAAAGACGTGGTCCTACCAGCCCATTTGTCAATGTCAAAATGGATAAAACCTGTCGGGCCCGCTGGAAAATATGATTATGAATATATGATGTTATTGAATAAATGATGTTAAAGATGATGCTCAAAATTTTATCTGGCCTTCCAGTTTCTCCTGATGACGTCATGTCTGGGTTCGATGGTCTGCCTGGTGGTGATGGGAGTGCAGGTCCAGATCTCGTTCGCACCGGCCTGGCTGTCGGCGGTGCTGTGTTTGGCCTTCAACTGCATCTTCACGGCCGGCGCCGGGACCGTGCCGTTCTTGTTTATAGCTGAAGTGTTTATACCTGAAGTAAGTTGATGACCGTAAACTTCGAGGTAATCCAAAAGTTAAGGACAGCAGTTAGGTGATGTTATGTCTAGGCTCGCTGGTGTACCCAGTGATGACAGTGGCCAGGCGCTGGTCTCGTTTGTGTTAGCCTGGCTGTCGGCACGGCGTTGCGGCGTCCACCCTTCAAGTTATATAATGTTCATATCCACGTTTTTGCTCATAATTCATGATCAAGGTGATATGTTAGGTTTCACATTTCCTCAAATCATTTAGGTCCACCGGTTGCCGATCGATTTCTCTCATAGCTATTAACTATTTTTCATTTTTTCCAGGTACAAAGTCTAGCAGCGATGCTCCAAATTCTGAGTATGTGGCTCTGTTCGTTTGTGATGCTGTACATCTTCCCGTTCATGGTAAAATATCTGGGGATGTACGGAACCTACTACGTGTTCGCCGTGGCCAGCGCACTCTGCTTCCTCGTCTCCTATTTCATGGTGCCTGAAACTAAGGGGCTCTCTAACGCACAGATACAGCAAGAATTCCTGCGGAGCCGGAGGAAATGATGCCCTGTGATTTTTTAATATAAGTAGAATACCAAATTTACTAACTAATGCAGGTGTTCTAATCAGGGCGATGCAATATTTCAGTCCAATATAACGCCTATACATGGCCTGACATGGAATACTACCCTCATCTCTGGGTAGTAGCATAATGATACCAACCGCTATGGATTACATCTAACAAAAAGCCGGATTGTTGGTTGCCTTAGTATTTGAGATAAGCTGGACCCGTCAGCATAACGCGGTGACGAGACTTTGTTCTATATCCTAGCGGTCATGGCGTCATGTGGAGTGCGCTTAGTAGTTGCTCGGAATCAAACCTCCGACAATTTTTTACTATTATTATGAATTAGAAGCTGTATTGAAATATTATGAAACTGATGCCGTACAGAATTAAATGACCAAATTTGCCCCTGGAAATTTTCAGAAAAAAAAATGGCTTTGTAGCGTGTCATTTCTTACGGCACTGCGCGCTTTTTCATTTTTTTTTCATGTATATGTATCTAGTCAATAACTGTCCATAGTTATTATCAGTTTTAGTTTGTAAGATAAAAAATATTTGTACAATGGAAGCTTTTCGTTTAGGTTTTCATTTTTTGAAGAAAATTAATATTAACTAAACGTCCGTAAAATTGCATTAAATAAAGCAGGCTTTTTTATAATAAATAAGAATATATATTATACTTTTCTTTTATTTATAGACCTATTTTGTTAGATTCCTTAAATACACTTAAAAAATGGTTGCTCTTGCCCGTACAAATCACAAAAAAACTCTTTCGGCGCGTGTGACATTATCACTTTTTTGTTACATCCTATAAAAATTTTATTTCAAAGTTAAACATATTTTATATCTTTATCGAAATGCTATTGATAATATAAACATTTTTATTATAATGTAAATTTGCCTTCCGTGATCTCTGCAAATATTGGGACTATAAAAAATTGTCAGTGTACGTAAGAGGATTCTTTGTACTACTTGTAACGCGAGGATTAATTTTGGCGCAATATGTTTTAATGAAGGCTATTCAATTATTATTATGCTATTCAATATACACTCTCGCCGAGACACAGCCGCTTGCAAGAGTCTCGCCAAGAGACTCTCGCCCGAGAGCTCTCGGTGAGAGTGCACAGCCTCCATGAGATTTTTCCATAGCTACCTTGGAGGCAAGCTAAGCCCTAATACCCGGGATACACGAGGCTAGTTTTTCAAGCCAGAACAACAACATAATTAGGCGAGCGAAGCGAGCCCTCCATATCCCACTCCCCGTACATGTTTGTGGTACACTTTACGGAAAAACTATAATAGCTACAGGTTTCAGCTTTAGCATAGTAATTTGCGTATATAGATATATATACACAAATTACTATGCTAATGCTGAAACTTAAAGCAAACAAACTTTTACGTTTCAGCTTTAAAGCTTAACGTTTAAATTTAAATTAGTAATAATATTAATGATAATAATAAAAACTTAAGTTGTTCAACTATGAAGATACACTAAACGAACTGAGTATCAAACGAACGATGTATCCAGAAAGGTAAAATTATATTTATAAAAATCTTTCACATTCACAGAATACTTTGGAAAACCCAATGTCACAGCATAAAAAAGAGCCCTCAAAAGCTGCGTTTTTTCGCTAGTTTTCATTTAAACTGTCTCTTGGGTTATGGCTATCTGACACTTGCTTGTCAACGAATTTACTTTGATTACTGGCTAAGTAGCAAGTTTTGTCTACACGAAGCCAGAAATACTGACATTAGCTGACTGTCCTGGCTTGAAAAATTGCTTGGCTTCGAGTCATCCGGCTCAGAAATTTGTATTATATAATACTATATAGGGGGTAACGAAAACATAGTTATGATACTAGCTGGCGTTTAAGATTTTGCAGTATATATTTTTGGCGTCAAATTTTTTAATTAAAATTCGTCCAATCCTTTTCATTTTATTTAATAAATATTAGGTTCTTCCAGTTTTTCTTTATGTTTTCGCTAAATATATAGTATTTTTTTCAACAACCAAAACAAAAAAAAACTCGTTTTTTCATTTTTTTTTTATTTCTGTTGTATATCATACGTTTTTCATGCTTATTAGTCATCACTGTATTGTTCCACACAGTTTTGAAACAAAATGCTTTAAAAATACAGATAAATGTATTTATTTCGAAGCGAGTATAATAAATCGGCCAGGGACGGTAATTTCCTTGTTTCCTTGTTATTTTCTAACGTATCGAATATATTTTTTTGTTCACATGTTTGCATCTAAATCTTATCATTGTTAACACATCATAAATTCTGTAAGGACTTAACCTTCCATTCCTCTGCGGATCAATGAAACGAAAACGACAAATTTTGCTCATTATTTTGGATCAGGTAGGAAACATGCATTTTAACGATCGGTTCCTTAGAGCCGACCTTGCAAATTTTTTTAAATGTTTACGGCGTGGGACGTAGAATTTGAAACAAACCCGTTCGTGAGCTACCCAAACAAAACGAGTTAACGAATGGCTTATGTATTCCAGAATCGCGAGACGCAATAAATATGGCAAACAATATTCTCCTCCGAAAGATAATCTTGAAGCGTAGACAGTTCGATATACGCGCAAAAATAGCGCACGGCAAATAACGTACAGAATATGAGTTAAGAGCGCTATCTTTCGTAAAATATTTGTTTATATCGTTCAAATAGAGTAATGCCTCCATGACTTGGTGCGTGTTTTAAGATAAATATGTAAGATATTTGTATCATTTGACAGTTGGTTGTTGCAAGAACCACAGAAATGGGAAAAATCCATCAGGCACAAACAGCTATAACATGTGAGTACGGAAATTATTTTATATATTAAAAAAAAGCTAAAAAATAAAAAAATATTTTATTATTTTTTGTGAATAAAGTGACGGTTACAATTATTCAAGAAATCATAAAAGCTTCCTAGCAAGCTTAAATTTTGATGAGATATGACATACAATGTTAGGTGAATAAAAAAAATAACTTAAAACAATATAAGCCATTTTTGTTTAAAGCTCTAATATTTTTTGTGATATATATCTTACATGGCTTAAAGCGTTTAAACTAATTTAAATTATTCAATCTTTTTTCAAATAATAATAATTAAAAGCATGCTAATATTAACTCAACGTTAAAATCATAGATAAAAGGTTATCATTCGTTCTCACGAACTAAATTAGCACAAAATTAGTAGATAAGATATTTGTTATGTCTCTTTAATGTAGAATAATTAAGAAGTTAAACTATAATATTTCATTTGTAAGCTATAATATTTTCTTTGATACAGTTAAAGCAATCATCTATGAGTTCATTTCTATTGTTTTACTATTTCTATTCAAAAGTTAATTCATAAAAAATATTTAAGCAATGTTTATCTTATCAAGATTTGCTGTCCCTTTCTAGAATAATTATTATATAAAAAAACCTTAATTAGTTAAACACTGCTTAAATATTTTTATGAATAAGGGGGTGTGGGGACATGTTACATTTCCAGTATTTTTTTTTTCTTCCTGTTATTTCACAATTTATTTAACCAAAACACAAGACGTGAATATTGTTTGTTCGATATAAAATTTATAACCGACGGACAAACTTATTTATGATAAATAAACCAAATTAAAGTTTTATTTAAAAGCGATTGATAGATTTAATAGACTTACATCAAAATCTTAATTTAGCCTGTAGTAATTAACATTAGGGGTTATTTTAAAACTTTCTGATAACTGTCTCGTATAGGCTATCCACAACTTGTCTGACGCTGTTAAACATTTGTGTGCTAACCGACAAAAAATCTGATTTTCAGTTATGAATACAGTGTTATTCTTTAGATCTTAAGGAATAATAATACTGCATTTGTAACTCAAAATCTGATTTTTATGTTGGATAACACAAAAAAGATTAACAGCGACCAGATAAAGTATCCAGGAGTATCTATTATAGAGTTGTGGTCTTTTGTCAACATTTACCTTTGAAGTAAGAACATTAACTAGTATTTGAAATTTGCATGGCAATAGGTCTTACACATGTAATATTCATTCTTTATGACTCATCTTCATAATCGGCAAATACAGACGATAACACGCAGGCGCGATTATGTAGAAGGCATACTCGCCTCTGTTCGCCGATATTCGTCTTTGATCATTAAGTTGACAAGGACTACGGTCGGTTACGTGAAAGTTTGCGCTCAAAAGCGTGGGGTGCATTTTACTGTAGTTCATAACTATCCTCTCATAGGTAGTTACCAATGATAATTGTAATATCTTAAAATATTAAGCACAACTCACAACAACACAACAAGCAGAATTGAATCATTGTGTTAATAACTGAAATTTTATTATAATTTTATTTTGAGGTGATTAATTATGATTGATTGTTTCATCTGCAACTATAGTTATAACTCTTTGCTATCAAAAATTATTTTCTAGTTTTTGTAATTATTTTTTTTTATTCATGGACAAAGGAAGGCCTATTCATTTATTTATCGTTGACGCTGGCACATTGGTCTACAATAGCACAGCGCAGGCAATAGCACAAAATACATAATGTTAATAAGTCAATCAAAACGTTTTTTTTTTAAACATTGTTCAGCTCCTCTAAAAAGGCCACTTAGCTATATTGCTTGAAGCAATTCATTTTGTCATTTTTCTTGCCAAAAACGACTAATTTTGCAAGAAAACTAGAATTTAACAATCAATTTTAATTTATTCATCAAAACTATCCGATTTTTTTTTAAAAACTACTAAAATGAATGCAGATCAATTCTTTTGCAATTTGCAATATCGCTACTACGATCTTTTTAGTTCTGCTGTACGTATGTATATTCGACGACGGGTGGTTCAAAATTCATCAGGAAGTCCCCAAAAATAAAAGATTTTTATCTAAATTTAAAGAGCGTCCATGGCCTAGTGGGTAAGACCTTTGGTTCGAACTTCAACTTTGATTCACATACACGAGAGGGTGCAGGTTTAAACCCGGGTGAACGGGTGTACCAATGAGACATTTTCCAATCTCAAGTACATAAAACGGATGCTCGTTGTCGTGGGAGAGCCATGCTTCAGCACGAATGGGATGGTTCGACCGGAGAAACTGGCGTGAAACGGCGTTGTGATTCGTATGTCACGAGTGTCCATGGGCGACAGCAGTTGCTTTCCATCAGGGAGCCCGTCTGCTCGTTTGCCCCCTAAATATCATAAAAAATCTGTATTTAAAGGCTAACAACGCTCCTGCAACTCTTCTGTCGTTGCGATACGAGCCGCGACTTTACTTTTGGACCGCAGGTGACGACGCGACGTCTTTACCGCTATCATAAATGCTGACTAATAAAAACCAACAAGAACGCTTCCATCAAGAACCAACAATACAATCGATTACGTATAAAGCGATTGCCATGTGAAAACCGTCCTTTTTATTAGGGTTAGAACGGGACCCTATTTATAAGACTTCGAAGTCTGTCCGTCTGTCTGCCTCTAGCTGTGTGTCAAGAAAGGTAATAGTTTGAGAGTTGAAACCTTCACAGAATATGTATTTCTGTTGCCGCTATCTATATATTAATACGCGAGCAAAAAACTTATAAACAGTATTACTTTAAAATATACTTTTATCTTACATATTATTAATAAATAAAACGCTACGCACACTACAATATTTTGACATGACACGATAATCATACACGAAATATTCTGTTGTTTGTGGTTGACGTCTGTGTTTTTTTTTAATAAAATTGAATGGCCCGGTAACGACAACTTTATACCAAATTGAAGTCCATATATTTATAGTTTATATATTCATAGTTTTTACAAAAAAAGATTTCAAGGTTGACAATATTGTTTTTTGTTAGTCTTAAAACTGGTTCGTACTCATTGACGATCTTCAAGGTAGACGACCAGAAATGCGTGGAAACGTAGGGATGTAAATATTATATCAGTAGAATAACATTATATTTTAACTACCTGTTTCTTGGAAGTTGATTAAAAGGAAGAAAACATATTGTCTTGCTTCAAAATATCCTATAAACGTTCTAAGTTCTCCAAATTCCAAGATCCCTATTTTCCCAGCTTTTCGTTAGGTATATATAGGTACAATCTATATTTAAATCTTTAATTAATAATTATTAATGAGTATTTAGAGATAAAAAGGCATTCTGCTAAATTAGAATGAAGAAATATTTAATAAAGAATGATTCAGAATATTTAATAAAAAAACCTAATTTTGTTTAATATTTTTTTATTTAATATTCTGAATCATTCTTTATTAAATATTTCTTTAAGACATAATTCAACTTCCTGTGTGTATAGGTATACGGCTAAAAACCTTTAAATAACATAAAATGTAAGGGGTGTGAACTATGCACAACTACCAAATTAAATTTGAGTAATGATTGTGTAATTTTCAAGTATAATAATTTCAATTGAAGCAAATTAAAAAAATTAAAAAAAAAATGAAAGTTGTGACGTAGATTATGAGTGTAGGAATATAACTAAATGACTGGGAAGATATTTTCTAGGCTAATTGTGGTTACAAATATCATAAATCTCATAATATTGCAATATATTATCGATAACAGCTACTTGTATAATCAACTGCTCTACATTAACATGATGTTTACAATTGCAAATAATATTTGTGTACAGAGTAAAGTTAAATAGCGTTTTAAAAATAGAGCAAAGTTATTTTTCATAGATACATTGTGTTTTGTACGGGCAAGCGTAACACACAACAAAATAACAGCGATATAAATAATAAACGTAAAGCTGATTTTGCACTTCCACACCATCTTAGCGATCCTTCCTTAATAAACAAATTTTTTCTCGACGTACCTGGAACAAATATAGTATCCCAACCTACGTTATATTACTATAATACCAATAAGTGAGGCAATTCTTCTTTTAGTTTTTCTACCGTTTTCGAAAATGAAGTGCTAAATATTCTGAAATCCCTTCACTGAAACGCTATAGGTATTGAAGGTATATCACTCAATATGTTATTACTATTGGTACGTCGTTCTGACAAATTTCTGAAAACCATTACTCGAGTGATCAACACCCCTTGTGACTAACACCTTTCCACAAATTTGGCAACGTGCTATAGCAAGACCAACTCCTAAAATAGATTTTATATTTTAGAAATTGGTCTTGAATTGGTTTTAGATATTAGATAGACCCATAAGCATATTACCATGTATGTCCAAGGTACTTGAAAAAGTACCTTGGATATGGTCATACTTGGTTTGTATCCAAGTTAGCAAATGCTTGGAAAACAATAACATTCTGCCACCAGCACAATCTGGACTCCGTAAAAATCACAGCACGTTCACTGCACTCGTTGATGTTGTCAGCACCTCTAGCGGGCATTCGCGAAACTAAAATTCCCATGTTAAAATTTGACATAGTCGATGTCGAGTACCGATAAATACTAATGCATCAAGCTCATGGTAGAGTTACAGTAGTGTAGAGCATTTGCAATCGTAAGCTACAGTTGAGGGACATGTTAGCTGTTACGGACTACGCATGCTCTAAACTGAGATTTGAAACGTTGAAATTGGTGAAAATAAAAAAGGTATCTAAGTAAGATTAATCGCAAAACTTTAAATAAATACACGAGATAAAAATTGAGGCAGACGGCGTGGCCTAAAAACGAAAAGATGACTTACTTTTCGTGCAAGTATCTCATTAGTTCCGAAAACTGTGTCGGCAGCATGTCTAATATAAATAAACACTTATATAAGAAATTAACACTTAAATAAAATATTTTTTGTTGCAATTTTAAAACTTAAGAACGAACTTACCTATCCAAATTAAATATTTAGACTTTGTATCGAGTATATCTTATATATGAAGTATGAAAATCGGCAAAGCGGTTCTTCATATACTTATCACATTTATTTGTAAAAAAACATCGAAGTCTTAGTAATGTATTTCTCGTAATTACCGTTTACACACGGAACTCTAACCACGAAAAATAACTTCAATATATATCAATAACTTATGTAATAATAATGCCGTTGGTTATTATTATTAAAAATATCAATATTGGCATTTTTAAAGCATTTTTGTAAACCTGCCGAATAAGATAAGAAAGTTACTTCAAGTACTTAACGAAAGAGGATAATGATTGTAAATATTGGATGATATTTATATTCTTCACTACCCCAACGAATACTGCTGATAAAAAATCAATAAACAGATGGATAAGCAGATATATCAAAAATATCTAGACACAATCGTCTCAATCTTTATGTTTTCCAAACCAATGATAAAAGTTTGATTGATATTTTAGTATTGAGATTTTCGTCATAGGTCTGGTGATCTCTTCAAGTCTATGATAAGGTTTATCATTCCTTATAATCTTGCAAAACCTTTTTATCTATATTCTAATAACATGAATTGGTAGACAATTCAAGGAAAATACTGCTTTTGTATCAATGTTTTATTGGGTACTTTTACTGCCTATCAAAATCTGGAAAAACTTCAGGATTCTAAATATCCAGAATAATGTACAAAGGAATAGTTTGGATATTTAGGGATCAAGCGAGCAGACGAATTACTTGATGGAAAGCAACTGGAGTCGCCCATGGACACTCGCGACATCCGATTAGTTGCAAGTGCGTTGCCGTCCTCTATGAGGGAATAGGGATAAGGGATTAGGGAAGTTGGGCCACCGGTAAACTCACTCACTGTACGAAACACAGCACAACACCGTTTCTGTGAGGCCGTGGTATCACTCCGGTCGAGCCGGCCCATTCGTGCCGAAGCATGGCTCTCCCACGGCAATGAGAATCCGTATTATGTACTTGAGATCGGAAAATGTCTCATTGGTACACGCCTCCACCGGGG
>JAOTAV010056898.1:0-41088 GCA_026546445.1 Cyclargus thomasi
GTAAGACCTTTGGTTCGCACTCGAGAGGGTGCAGGTTCGAGCCCCGGTGGAGGCGTGTACCAATGAGACATTTTCCGGTCTCATGTACATAATACGGATGCTCATTGCCGTGGGAGAGCCATGCTTTAGCATGAATGGGCCGGCTCGACCGGAGTGATACCTCGGCCTCACTGAAAACTAACGTATAACAGCGTTATTCTGTGTTTCGTTCACTGAGTGAGTTTACCCTTGGCCTGACTTCCCTAATCCCCCTATCCCTATTCCCTCATAAAAATGGCCAGCAACGCACTCGACTCTTCTGATGTCGCGAATGTCCATGGACAATGGCACTTACTTTCCATCAGGTAGCACTCTCTGGGGGCACGTTTTCCCCTTAAATATCATTTAAAAAATTAAGAAGATCGTTTTTAGCGACTCTTGAGTTTTTACCCGACTGTGCCAGGAGAATTAAGTTTCAAGAGTATGTTTGGAACGCTCTGCAGGCTAAACGGCTTAATGGATTTTGGCTTGAGAGGTGTCGTTAGATATGTATTAACTATGAGAGTTACACTAGATATATCAAAATATAAAAAAATCCAAAATGGCGGATTTCGCTGCCAAATTTGGATATTGCATTATTTAAATGGCAACGGTTCCTGCAGTCGGGTTTTTTTGTTTTTGGACATTTAGCTTGTTTATAGTATGATTTTTCCGCATCCGATAATTTTGTTTTTATTTATTTAGCTAAACCTTTCTTCGGGTTTGTAAGAAAACCCTTTCGCGATATGTTTTATTTTAAAGCACGGAGACAGAAGCTAGTGGGCTATAAAGTAGGCTGGGTTACGTGCCTCAAGACTTGGACGTGATAGCTCGCTATTTTTGCACAGCAAAAGAGAGAAAGAGAGAGGAATTCGCATTATCTCTTACATATTAAGAGTGCTTTAAAACTAAACGTGCTTTGAACGTGAGGACCGCTCCTTGCGAAATTCATTTTATATTAAAAGGTTTTACTTTAAAGAATTTTTAATTACGCTCTCATAACTTACTTTGTATACTACATGGGGTTTGCTATTATGATGCAATTATGCTTTTGTCATTGAATAAAAAGCTTCTTTTGTGATTATACATATCATTATTTGGAAGACATGATTTTGTTGTTTCATTTCAAGCAAGTTAGATTGTATGGTCAAATACTTATTACAAAATTATTAAATCGAAAAATTGTAGGAAACTTCGTGAGTGACCTCATGTTTTGAGTCATAAGATTAAGAACAGTAAATAATGATGTAATTGACACGTAATTTTTCCTCTTAGAATCTAACGTAGCCATAAAGTTATTACACTTGTTGATACCTAAACGTCTCGTCTGGTATTCTATTCTACAATACCTCTGAGGCCATGAATTAAAGATACAGTTTTATTGTGATAATTTTACGCGTTTTATTATTTATGTGCCATTATTTTTATTGGTGGCATAAAAAGTATGTCGTACTTACAGTGTTCAGTGTTCGCTATAAAACGGGTTAATGCCGCACCGTCGCTGCCAAAAAACAAACAACACGTCAGTTATTCTTCAACTCTAATGGCGAGTTGCCTTACGGGGTTAAGCTCTGATCCACGAGTTAGTTCACAATATACCATAAGAGCTCGTTGTCATAGTTATATCAATAAAAACCTACATACTGCAAGGACTCTATTAGGTCCCACCTACGGCCTTAGGCCTTAGAGGAATTGTAGAAGAGAATAACAGACGAGACATTTAGGTATCAACAAGAGTAATTAAAAAAAAACTTCATAGTCTAAGAGCAAAAATTAGGCGTCGATTACATTGTTATCTACTATTCTTAATCTTGTGGCTCAAAACATGAGGTCACTTAATGGGTCCACCACACATTCTCACTACTTAAACCAGGGCCAAAACCAAGCCAAACCAAAAAAGGACCAACAGTCGTGACTAACTACGAAAACCTTTAAGATCTTAGGGGCGGTGGTGTGTCAAGCTAAAGCTCCCGCCACGAAATTAATCAGTATTTTTTTTCAGGGAAGACCGTGAACTCGTTTCGCGTTTGCTAAGATTCATATGAGATTCGTACAGCGCCACCTAGCTATGCTCACGGTCACATGTACAAATGCCACATAATCTTAATAAATGCGAAACGCGTTCACAATCGAATGTGATAATAACAGACAGACAGTTTCTTCTTAGTTGGTTACCACTGTTGATATTGGCGACACAGGAGTTGCAGTGGTAGGAATGTGTGGTGCCCAATTGCCCGTTAAAAATTAAAATATTTTAATATAAGAACTCGTTCTTATTTTTTCAAGATTCGAAGCCTTTCTGCTTAATACACTAATGAACTTCCTAGCAATTGAAATATAAACTTATATTTATTTTCCCACCTATAGACAAGTCATTAAGAATCTTCGTATTTGCCGAATATTTAGTCGAATTTTCAGTTCAGAGATTTATTCATCGAACATTAAAATTCACATTTTCGTGATTCTCAGAAAGAAATCGATTCAAGTAGCACGTGTTTACAAAAATTATCCAAAACAGTAACTCGACAGTGACATTACAATAAAAAAAAACTAAATTTATACGCGTGAGGATTATTTTCCGATTGTTATGAAATAGTATCATTAGAGTACAATTCTGAAATGAAGACATTAGTGGAAAAAACAGATATAAAGGCATTTAAAAATCTGCCCGAGCGTTTTAGCGTAAATGGACGCTTTAGGACCAGAAAAATTATTTGAAAGTAAAAAAATGTGCATGTTGATGTAGAACTAGATAAACTGTAGGTAACTATAATAAAATAGGTAATTTACAAGATTTATTGCAGTTTTGTAGGAAAATATTAGTTCCACTTATCACTTGAAATATTATAAGATACATACGGTTCCACATTTAAAAACCAGTAGACGGGCCCACGTCATTTGGTCGGTATATGTCAATTGCATGTAAGTCGTGATCTGTCGACTTGGTTTGACAAATTTACTTAGATCCGCAACCTGAAACTGTTCAGCTGCCCTGATTATCAGAGAAGCTGACAGATTATGACTTATATGGAATTGACATAATCCTACCAAATGACGTAGGTCAACTAGCTGTGTTTCAATTTCACAATTTGACTCGCATTTAGAAACTCTACCACGTCAGATGTTGGTCACCGCACCTAATGTTTCCGAATATGAGTCGAAATGAAATCAGCTGCCAGTGTATCACCGCCCTAACGTTACCTTATACATGTTAGAATAAGTTACAATAGGACATGCACATGTTTACGATGCACGTCACGTCTCCTATCTAACGGTAAAATACGCTCGGCCTCATTAAGAGACTTTCCGTAGTTACGTCGTTTAGCTTCCCTCTAAACTCAAAAGTTAATGTTATATTTTGCTATTTCCTCAATATAAACTTTGAAATTTCCCAACATTGTAAGCAAGCGATAGAAAAATTTAAAAGTACTGTGGTTAGTACACAATGTAAGCACTTGATATCATTTTGTATTAGACTCATGCAATAAGAAATTATTGAGAGGGATAAAATACAAAAATATAGTCACATACAAGAAGCAGTAGAATTATTATTAGTAGTAAATTATTTCGATTACCATCGACGAAATTAATTCATAGCCAGTTAAAAAGACCTACGTCGGAATATGTCAGTTCCATGTTAGCTGCGATCTGTCGGCTGGGTTTGACAAAACGTGAAAAACATAGATCAGCAATCTGGTTCTGTTTCATCTTCTTTGATTGTGCCATGGGGGAAATTAAAACAGAGGTACTTGACGTCATATGGTCTTAATAATATGGCAATTCTATGTAAGTCGTGATCAGCTGTCGGCTGAGTTTTTCTAAACAGACCAACTTACTGAGATCCGCTATCTGGCTCTGTTGTATGTAATATACATTATACATAGATTATATAAAATACATAGCGTATACATAAAATTACCTATTAACTTGGTATACTAAATTCTAGTCACTATTAATATCAATCTTTATCGGAATGAGGCCACGTAAGATATTAATCTCAGCTAATTATCCAATCAGGGCTTTAATAAGCCTCACATAAATCCTAAAGCTCAGTCAATGTTATTAATGCGTCATTTAATTAAATTTTAATGGTTGATTGCTGGGATCACAGTATGTAGACAAATAAGGTACTGCAGATAAAATACACATAAAATTATATTATATCTTTTAAACATTTAAAAATTTTGTAACGGAATATTTAGATTTTTTTCCAAAATCTTTTATAGGTAACCTTATACGATAATTAAATAATTTGTTATTTTAATTAATTAGCTAGTATTAAAAACAGTTACTATTTTTCGTTACATAAGCAAACTTTGGATGGCGTAGGTATCAAAATTTAAAATTTTACCATATGTATACAAAATAATCAATTCGTGGGTTACCCACAAATTGATTAATATTTTTAACCTATAAACTAAAGGCTTGTAGTAACAAATATATGATATTATAATATGTAACTTTTTTTATAAATAATTTACAAAGTTACGTTTATTTTTGTACCAAATAGCATCTATTACAGCATTTTAAGTTATTTTTTTGCGTAAACGAAATACTATTTTACCAAGAATATTCAATAACACAATTTCCACGTAATTTCTTTCGCCCAATTTTATTGCGTTTATTTCTTCTTAACTGAAAACTTGCTCCAGTGGATTTGTGAAGTTAAGCTCCGCAGGTGGATACACGAACTTCATTCACCAGGTTTTACTTACAATTTTTGGGGTCATGGGGGCAGAATTCAGAAATCTTATAGATTCGTCTTCTATCTGTAACAGACATACCGAAACTATAGGGAGTATACTTTGAAACTTGTGAAAAGTGCTGTGTGAAGCTCATTTTGATTATATATAAATATAATAATCACAATAAATTTAAACGCGGGCCTCATACTTATAACTGAACCTAAAAACATATTTATAACAAACCCATTCGAATGCAGTGAAATTGAGATTTTTAGCATAATTTTTTCTAAGCTGAATAGTTTGCATGATGTCGCGACTTCATACAATGAGGTAAGCTTAATTTGGTACTGTGTGACCCTTTATTGGTATCTACAACTCGAACTTAGCCATTTTAATAGTAGTTTATCGGATGGTGTAAATATATTTATATTCACGTAACTTTTTTAATAAATATTGGTGCAATGTTTTTATCTAAACCTTACTGTAGCCCATATTGCGATAATAGTTAGGCATCCAAATAATATAAATAAAAACTATTCAATATTCTAAGAAAATAATTCCTATCTGTACACCAACTACCTATCGAAATCCATGTTCTGGTTTTGGCGTAATTGATGCACAAACATTCAAACAATCAAACTTACATGTTTATAATTTAAGTGGCGTTCTTGACAACAAAGCAATCTACTAAAATTATATTAACAAACTGGAAACTGCCAGCTACTAGACAAATTGATTTCTAGGCAAATGGCAGACCTATGAAGCTTAGTCAGATTATATCAAGCATATCAGATCACTTCTTACACTGACTCAACAATAACATAATAATAAGTCTATTTTAATCTGAACAGTAAAACTATGAAGATAGGATTTTTAATAGAGCCATAACTTTTTTCACACAGCGATTTGAAAGCTGCCATAGTAACCATTGTATTAAATTAAAATACCAATCTAATGACATATGTTACACGACCTTATTGAGACCAGCCTTCGTAGATTTTTCCGATTATCCTTTCTCGACAAAAGAAGATTCTATTCTGTTCTATTCTATCTTAAGTAACTACACAAACTCATGAATGGCAACCACATTTTTCTCCGATCAACTTCAGTTAACGGCACAACACCAGAACGGTAAATTAATTTCAGTATCTGGGCAGACACGCGTGTGGGCTTAGTAAACAATATTCCGCAATAATTATAGACCTCACTGTTGACTCAGGTACCCTTCTCTCCAATCAACCAGTGCCGGAGTAATAAACTGAGTATCACGTCTGGACGTGTCCTCCCCCCCCCCCTGGTCCTCCCTGAGACAACCCACTGCCAATTTCCTTCGAAACGACGTCTACTAGGGATTATAGAAAATATGTATAGGTAAGACAATATACAGATGAGAATTGACAGTACTAAGTTTTGATGAGTATAAAAGACGTTAAGCGATGAGAATTGGTTTTGTGTCAGTCATATCAATTTTTAAATGACGCATATTCATGAACCTTTCAGCCTACATAAACAAAGTTCTTATAATGGCACGTGAATAAAATATGAAATCGTCTTAAAAATAAAACTAATTAATAGCATGAATAATCTAAAAATACATTTTTATTACATCTATATTTCACAAAGATGTCTTTCTTGCGTGATTAGGGCTGCGACAAAAGTGAATAATGATCAATAAAACAGTTTTATGACTCTATACAGTGACACCGGAATGATTAGAAAACTATCCATACTAATATTATAAATGCTTAACTATATACGTCTGTTTGTCCGTAACATCTACATGCTCAAACTGTTAAACATATCATGCAGAATTATTAGATAATTAGATGCCACAAAGGGATATAAAATAATTACTCTTTTCGTCCCAGTAAAATGTACAATTTCTGTGTGATAAACTTGCGCGCCACGGAAACGTTTTAAATATTAGACTTAAAAATGACAATATTTATTCTTTGTATATTCAAATATTTGAGTTGAGGTTTACTAATCAAATGAAACAACTAACCTACTATTTACCTACACTGTGACACATTTGATAGCAAACTGCGAAACATCAGTGATGTGCGAATTTAGATTTATCACTCTTCGTGTTTACTTTACCACATAAAATTAGGCTCAACTCACATTGAGCGCGACGACGCGCGTCGTCATTACCTATTTAATATGACAGTAGTACATAGAACAACAATGCCTCATATTTTCGTAACCAAGCTTCCCAGATATTTTATGTCACATTCAGCTTAATGCTTTAGGCCTTGCTGTCTAAAATCGTGTAAAAATGTTTGATTAAAAAAAATTCAATAATTGCCATTTATATAACCTTAAAATCGCACCGCTGAAAATGCGCTCATTATATTCTTCTCTATTTTACCTAATCTACAAAACGTAATAGGTCTCTACTCGCTCGAGTTACTCCAAAAATAGCACTCTCACCTCCCCGGTTAAACCGTTTCGTCCAAATCGTTAGCTGTCAAATTCAAATATAAAATGACTTCGATTCCTTCGGTTCTGATAGAATTGCGTTCACCATTAAGGTGAAAATGCTGTAGTCAAATAACAGGACGCGTCGCGTTGCTTAAACTCTGCGGCAATGTAAGTAGAGCCTTATATGCCAGATACGAATTTCATAATAGTCGAACTGTGCCCGAGCGAGCAAAATCAACATCGAGTTATGTATCTATTACATACTAATTGCTTTTATTATGTAAATTTCGTGTATTCGTTCATGATGCCAGAAAACGGTACAGAAATTGTTTGAACGTCGACGCTTGGGGTAATTTGTGATTGACACTCGATTGATGACATATTGATTTGCGATAAAATTTATATTCCGTAATGTCTTGCTTACATGTAATCAGAAGATAAGTAGGTAACTAAATTTAA
Source organism: Cyclargus thomasi (assembly GCA_026546445.1). Lineage (NCBI taxonomy): Eukaryota > Metazoa > Arthropoda > Insecta > Lepidoptera > Lycaenidae > Cyclargus > Cyclargus thomasi. The sequence goes on from JAOTAV010056898.1 coordinate 7,587, forward strand.
ACTAAATTTTGAGTTATTAATTGCATGTAAACACAAAATTTAGTAGCAAGTTGCAAGTTAAAATTTAGTTACTACAACAGATAATTAGAATTTTTTCTATTTTATTTTCTTTTAAGTTGGTAAGCGGGGCTTGTCTCTTGACACATTTGGATAGGCACAATTTTCACAACTGTAGTGGCGTATTCGGGTACATCTTTTCGTCGTGCTCCTTTTAGTAGGTATTTCAATAATTTATTCCTCCAAAACATCTTCAATAACATTTTACAATCACAGTCATCACCAACACAATTTAATTACATAATTTATGACTTCTGTACGTTGTTGATCGTCCATCTTGAGTCAACTAAAGAGCTTTTTTGTTGTATTCCAGTCCCAAAGATTTCGGGTTAGCTTGAGATTAAATAGACGTGGTGCTAACTTCAAAATTATGAAGATTTAGCCAAATTCTGAAAAAATGCCTATCTTCTTCCTTTTTCAAAGCTTTTTCCCTGAAAGTCTAATTTTCATTTTTGTTAAAAATATTAATAATTCATTTTTATAATAAAGGTTTGTTCAACTAAAAACCTGGAATTTCGGAAACCGGAACCGGGCATTGCAAGTAAAATGGACACTGACGTATTTAATTTGTTATGGTAGCTTTCTAATCCACGCGGTAGGTGCTACCAAAATTCAAGTAGAATGCCACTTTTGCAACACCCTTTAACAATACATTTTGTTCTAGGCTCACTTTATACGGCGGCATTGGCCACTAAATCTGCGTCAATAGATAATGAAACCTTTGACCAAGTCATAAAGTAGCATTTTGTAAGAAAAGTCGCTGATAGCAGCCGCGTAGCGAGTGCATTAGACAATGGGCACCATACTTGTGTAAGTGACTTGTAAGCTTTGATGTTTTAATTCTAGTCCTTACTTACTTAATTATAATACTTAATTCAAATACATTGAATTAATAAAGCATAACAATATTGATGATCGGATTAATTACTTTAATCTTACATCATCAGCACGAGTATTTAAAAATATAATCGTCGCTACTTCTGTTATCTAGTATATCATATTTTATAAAATTATAACACACACGTTATCACTGATCATGACATAACTTATAACACCATAACTTGCTCGCTAATTACACACATAAAAACGTTACATTAATATTCTGTACACACTTAGGAAGCGTACACACTAGACGACCAGAACTATTAACAAATTCATTATGGTGGCCCCACGATTGTAATTGAAGACGTAAAAAGTCTTTAATTACAAACAAAATTACAATTGAAGACGTAAAGGACAAGAAGCGAATAAGTAACATTTTACAACCTTGGAGTAAAAAATCATTTTCTACCATAAAAATTTGATAAATCTTGTAATTTATCTATTTCATTATCTAGCTAGTCTATGTAGCTATACATCAAATCCACATTATTTTAATTTCAATTTTCCGCTACTAAAACGTCCATTTACGCAAAAGTCCGTCAGATATTTAAATGTTAGTTATCTGCTTCCACTTATGTCTATTACACGATTATATTAACGTTGCTTCGCAGCACTTATCTGAAGCCACCGTTAACTTTGATAGATGAAAAAAGTGTTATCAGGACGACAGTAATAATCTGGAGCCCTAAATTCAAATTGAAATCTTCGGAATCGGCCGAATGTTGCCATTCTACTCTAATAACGCCATTTTATGTTTGTTAAAGTAGGACGTAGCTCATTAATTATGAGTCTCAAAATGGTTCAGGAGTACAGCTCTTTCAATTTAGTTATTAAACTTAGATAACAGTGACTTTATTCTTCACTCCTGACTAATTATAATAAAACTGGCCAAGTGTTAGTTGGACTCGCGCACGAAACGTTCTATACCAATACATTGGGAAAACGTATTGTGAAAGTTTTGAATTTATAAAAAAAAATGTTTAACACAGTTTAAAATTTATAAAAAAAAACTTCTAAATTTTTAAAAGAAAAATAGACAAAAAAGTTGTTTTATTAATTTGTCTAGGTAGGATTTGAAACAAGACAGCTGGCTTGAACCAGAATCTTAACAGCTCGGTCACGCTGCCAAGGAGAAGCGCGTTGAGCTTATCAGTATTTTATTAAGGAAGGAAATAGCGAAGAATAGAAAAAAACCATATTCGTTGTACCAGAGCACTCTAAAATATTTTTTTTTAGTATTTGTTGGTATAGCAGCAACAGAAATACATATTCGGTGAAAGTAAATTCTCAACTATTACCGTTCTTGAGATACAGCCTGGAGACAGATAGACGGGCGGACATTATGTCTACTAAGACTTCGATCCCGTTTTTACCCTTTATACGGAACCGTAAAAATGGAGTGTACAAAAATAAAAACAACAATCAATAAATCGCTATTTATGTATCCCTTAAGGTTGATAGGAGCTCGACGTACTTATACCAATTGGAAAAATGTTGTTTAAATTTCAATGAAACTGGCCACTGGCACCGAAATTGATGTCAACTTAACATTCCGATCCTCGCTGCAAGCGGCCGCGACACATGAAAATTAAATAAAATGCTTCTTTATGAATTAGTGAGCGATAAATTTGCTTTTCGAACGACACTGTTCCAGCTGCCCATGACGCCGCTGCATTATAGTGGCGTAGAGCAAAATGAAACCGATAGTTTATATCATAAAGCAGCGTTTTATTTGAGTTATGTTTCTGCCTGTCGCGACGATCGAAATTCTATCTTTAGAGTCATTATAATCTAGCGTCACCAAGTACGTACGGCTCGAGGGTTAAATTCGGCGTTTCGACTCGGGGAAATCAAATTGATAATCTTTTTGGTAGAGCGAGATAGATAATACGAAGATAGTGTGCGTGAGACACGATATGGTTCGCTTCTCGCGTGATAACGGCAGTACTAAAATGTGAAGACTCAATTATAGATCAACTGGCTTTTTCCTGTTATTATATTGCTTACGGACGTTTTATAGACTGTTTGAAAAAAAATCTTTAATAAAAAAAATAAAACTCCATAAAAGCTTAACCGAATGTTGTAATGTATAAGCGTTTTTAGATTTACCCAAGCTTTTGCCCGTAGCTCTGTTCTCAGAAGTGTTTTTGATTAAAACTTTCATCACCTTGTCAAATTTACCAAAAACCTTTTAAGCGGATGTTTTCGTCATAACATGTATCAGCACGCAAAATTTCAGCCCGGGGGCCGATCCATCCAGTGGTTTGGTTGGTGATAGATAACTATGTCAGTCAATCTTTGAAATACTCAAAATACATTTTGTCGTATCAGTGGAACCCAACGTCCCAACGTAGAATTTACGCGTCATTTTAGCGACAATATCACACTAGTTATAATCACCAATTTAAATGAATTATCACATTAGTTAATGATATCACAGCCTTAATATTTGCTCTGCATTGCCCCGAGGTGATTAGGGGAAGTTTAACAACCCTCTAAACAAAATTAGGGCTGCCGCCTGCCTCATTTCTAAAACCGATATAAAATTTTTGCAATGTCAAGTACTTTTCGAAGTTATACAGACAGAATGTTATACAAACAGTAATAATACTGAAAGTGCATTTTATACAGTGTCTGAGTACAAAAAAAGAACGATAAACTTATTATTAATAGTACCTGTACTTATCCAAATAAGATTTTGGCAACCCTACAGTTCAGTCAATAAAATAAAATATGTTTGCCAAAATAACATATTAAAACTAATATTTGAAATGGTCGGTTCGAGAAATTCATTTTAATATGTATGTTATTTACCAGATACGTAGCTTTTCATATTACCGTATGTATTGCATGACTCTTTGAGCTGAGATGTACATTTAAAATTAAAAATTTAACTTTAAACATAGTAATTTCATATATATGGAAATGGGTACATTTATGTATGATATCAAAATATACGACAGCAAAGTAAGTTGTATTTCAAAAGAAATTTCAGTTACAAAGTTTATTTATTAAAACGTTCTAACTTCTTTTACAAATAGATTCATAAAAACTATCCTCATACTATATATTGCAGAATAAGAAACTCTCCATATGACTTTATTAAAAACAAATTATACGAAATCAATATTTGTGGTATAAAATGTAAGACAGAATTTCATAAAAATAAATATCATTATTATTGACATAAGCGCCTATTTCGTATGCTTCAGTAATTAAAATATATATTTGGTAGTTATAATAAAATAAATTTTGTCAATTAAATACTCTCAAATAAAAGTATAAAAAAATGAGAGCAACTCAAATGCTATTATTTAATTAATGTTCACTCACTTTTTCAAGATCGGCGAAAGTTTTAAACTTATAGTTTGAATCTTGAAAAAGTGCTAGAACTTTGCACCGGTGAACTAAAGTATAAATCTTAAGTCACTTTCAAATGAAAAGCACGTGAAAGCTTAACTTGTTCTATTTAATACATCATTTAGTTTGCCTTACTTTACTGTAAAATTAAGCGGGAGCCGCGGTTTATTGAAAATTGAAACTTCACTTTAATTGACACATTTTGCTAAAAGCCAGAAAATTTTAAGTTGCAATACTCAAAATTTTCCGGCTTGCATTTTTAATATATAGCATAAACCTGATTATTAAACAATTACAAATCTTTTGATCTCGTGAATTTCACGCGTTCCTTAATTCTTAATATTACTGTTATCGGTTATATTGGTTATAATTGCATTTTTTATGCATGTAACGCGACAACTTTCGATACGTGCGCGTTAGTCTGTAAGAGTCTGTTAAGGGTATGGAAGATCACTCAAAGGATTCAAAAGGTCCTTTGGTTACAAAATCGGCAGTTTTAGAAATATGAAATAAATTAAATAGGTTATTATCTATATATTAATACGCAAGCGGAAATCTTTGTGCCCGTTTTTTTAAGAAAGACGCGTAGATATAAAAGCATGAAATTTCTCCCACTCGTAGTAGATATGGAGGGACTACGTGTAATACTATTTAAATATTTAAATATTAATAATAAAAGAAAATAATTTTATTACTTCGCTCATGAAATTTTTACAAGAATAAAATTTGCTTAGTAATAATAACAATAATAATAACATACCTTATAGATATAGCTGTCCCTAACACTAATAACCTAAAACAAAAGCATAATAAAAAAATACAAAAATACATTCCTCTCGCAGATGAGATTAAACAAATGTAGCATCAAAACTTGGTTAAAATAGTACCTATCATCATATCCTCAACCGGTGTCATCCCTAAAACTCTACATTCTGCCCTGAAAACAATAGATCTACATAAAAATACTTACATACAGATGCAAAAATCCGTAGTCATCGATACGTGTTCTATAGTTCGTCGTTTTCTTAATCCGACATCATCTTTCACCTCATCACCATCCTAACTCTTCACATGAATCAGGTTACTTGGCTAATGCCCGTACCTGAATCATTTATCCGGTAAATGGCCGAGACTCAAATAGATTACATAGTAACAAAAATATTAATAATAACAAAATAATTTGTTTGATGATTATATATTTAATTGTTATTTATAATTATCATTATTAAAAGCTGCAGCATAGTCTGACGCTCGGCCGCCCGGTGTATTCTACTTGCACCGGGCGCGCCGTGACAAATAAATTCATATTGTTTAAACTAATCGCGAGCAGTAAAATTTTCTTTCGGAATCTTAAACTTAAACAAATAATGCATAAAAGCGATAAAAAATAATTTCATATTTTTACCGAGAAAACAATAAAATTTTCATTTGTTAAATTAAATGTTAATAAACAATATGATAATTAACAAATAATTTTTAGTTGTTAATGTTTTATTAAAAACTGAACATTTGACAAGTAAATTCTGGAAGCTTCATGATCTTATATTTAGCGGTTAGCTTAAAATTGATTTTTTAATAAAAAGTACATAAAATGTACTTAAATAATTTTAAAAAATTATTGTTAAAATCGAAATTTTTAAAAATCGTTAGGGGGATCGATTTTTCATGTAAAGACCTTATTAGGAAATATATGGACTTTATTTTCATAATCAAGTGGAAAATGGGAGGTCCAATTGACGTGATCTAGCTCAATTATTTTTATATAGCTCCTCGACACGATGGATTTAAAAATCAACTGTCTAATTTTGACCACCGGGCGACCTCTAGTAATAAATAAATGTGGCAATGTATACTGTTTGTACGGTATATAAAAGTATTTCATACCTCATCATTGAGTAGTTATTGGATGCAAATGGCGGTGTTTTTCGCGTGTGTTAATGAAGCCCGGTGGGCGGATGTAGCGGTCGTAAATACTGGCCGTTTTTCCGTTTCCGGCCCGCTGCTGCCATTACTTCTACTACACGTCTTATTCAAATTACTTGCTTACTTTAATTTGAAATATATGCAACGTGGTGCGATTAAGAGGTCAGATATGAGCATGGTTGTTGCTGGGGTGAAACGTTTTTTCTTTTATGTATCACTAGACTAGATGATGCCCGCAACTGCGTTGTGCCACAATTCATTTATCGCGAGGGATTCAAAGTATCTCTATACCAAATTTCTGCAAAATGTGAAAGGGTAATATACAGACAGACACCCTTCCGCATTTATAATATTAGTAATAGTCTATTATGTATCTAATGTTTAGTAGCATCACTACTAGAATAAGTCGCTTTAAGTCCTGAGTTTAATGATAATGCAACGATAAAGTAAAAAATTTGGTATCACAAAAATTGGCATGGCCTAACTCCCAATTTTCTGAGCAAATTTCTCTATAAAAGGTCGGCAACACATTTGTAACTTTTCCAATGTTACTAGTGACAATAAGCCACGTGCTATTTTTTAAGTAACTCAAGCGTCGAGAAGACCTAGTACATTTTGTAGATAAGGTAAAACGTTGACAAAAATAATAAGGGCATTTTTTAGTTTAGCGGTAGAATAAGATGCTACAGTAATTTTAAGGTTTTAGAAATATATTTTATCATTATTTATTTATTATAAATGATAAAAAGAAATTTCTTTGAAAAACTGGTTTACCTACATTAGACATTTACTGGACACTTTAAGACAGCAAAGCCTAAAACATTTAGTTAAATGTAACATAAAAGAGCTTTGTTTTTCTATATTACAGGCTTACCTTACATTTAAATTATCAGTGCTTACATGGAAGTGTTCTTTGGCGTATATATATCACCCCCTATCCTAATCTGACAGTTTTGAGGACATTTGGGTACTTAAAATCACATTTTAAGAACCTTAAAATCACATTTTAAGAACTAAGAAATCTGATTTTAATACCATGATAACTAGAGACACGTAGAAAGCCTACACTAGCTTTATCTGACGCGCTCGAGTAAATCCAAAATTCCCCTCTTGGCTCCCTTACTATTGCTTTTTTTCATATGCCCTAATTTCATGAAAAAATTAAGATTCCTAGCAGAGATACTAAAAACGATAATCTCAGGCGTTTTCGTATTATGTCAAAGTTACCAACAGTCATCTATAGAACAAAGCCTTGTAATTTGCATCGCTGTCTGTCTGTCCAAAACATACAGATGTTGGTTTTTACTGCGAAGACCCAAACAAACAAGAAGTGAAACTAAATTCGTAATTAAGTTTTGCTCCTTGTTTCGTTATTGTTGAAATATAGAAACTAACTGCTATCAAGTTTAGTTGTATTACTATTACGAATTCAAACTGTTCTATGACTGTTACAGTACGTTTGAGTTAAAAGACTTTAATTTTTATATTTATTTATTTTTACTTATTGTAGAATAGGCTATAGGAATAGGGACAGGGAATGATGTGTAGAAAGTTGGCTTTTATTAAACTCATTTATTTGACGATACATCGCTGTTCAACGCCGGTTTTGCTGTAAGGCCGTGGCATTTTTCCGATTGAGCCGACCTTTTTGTGCCAAACCTTAGATTTACCACGGCACTATTATGTCATGCTAGGAAGCATTCCTTTAAATAATTATTACGATTTAAGTGAAACTTTATTACTTCGGCATAAAAGTACGTAAGTAATTTAAGTGAGACTTTCTTACTTTTATTACGATTTTAGTGAGACTTTCTTACTTTGGCATAAAAGTACGCAAGTAATTTGAGATGTTTATAATTTTTATTGTTTATCTGGTCAACAACGTATATAAAAGCGAATTGTTATTTGGCAACAAAGTAAATGTTTTGACAGAATTGTAGGGCAATATATTTAGGGTTCTGCAACCTAATGAAAATATAAGCAAACCTTATATTTTCTGATGCGTAAATGACTTGTAAGGTTTTTTATTTATTATACGCTCTTTCAACACATGTTAGACTTTCGCAGGCTAGGTGAAAATGAAAAATAACGGTCAAGTGCGAGTTGAACTTGCGCAAAAATACTTACCTTAATTTATAATTTTAATATATTTTTTTGTTGATTAGTAAATCATAAATAAATAAGGATTTTGTAAATATTTCAAGTGCCTACTGGTTGCCATTTATAATTTCGAGAAAAAATTACTAAAAATCGCGTTTTTTCTACAAAAGCCCCTATTATTTACTAAATTAATTTTGTTTTTAGATTTTTTTTGTAATAACGACAATAGATAATAAACATGATCTTTGAAAATTTCAAGTCTCTAGCTATAACCGTTCTTGAAATACAGCTTGCAGACAGACAGACAGACGGACTGACATCAAAATCTTAGTAATAGGGTCCCGTTTTTAACTTTACGTACGGAACCCTAAAATTGATAGATATGGAATATTTCCCAAAATAATCAATATAATATCATATAATACAATAAGTACCAGTATTTATTTTATTTGGAAACGATTTTTTTTATTTCTTGGATTATTATTATCATCAAAGCACCTAGCATGGTGATATTATTAAGAAATCTCTGAAAAAAAAAAACGTATTACGATACGTTTTTGTGCATTTCATATTCCTACGGAACTGTTATAGATGGCTCAAATTCGTCCATGTCCACTTTATGTTTGCTTTTGAAAAACTGTTCCATCGAATGTTGGATGTTTTTAATTTGTATTTTTGCCGCGTTGAATTTTGGTGTTTCTATTTTGTTGCGCACAATTGGTGTAGTGAAAAATTGATACGGCGCAGGTAGAACGGATGGAAAACTAACAAATCCGAAACGTACCGGAGTGTAAAGGAAAACCTATTCTGTTAAGCACTTGTATCGTTTCAACTGTTTGCCAAAGTGTTATAAAACTGCTGTTTAGCGTGTTTATTGCTCCATGGGTATAAATAGATTATTTTAAAGTTAATAGTTAACACTCGGCTAATTATCTTAAATTTCACTTCATACATCATGAATTCGCTATATTTATTTTATTATTTGCATACCTAGTTATAATAAATCTCATCTAATGAGCTGATTAAAGCGATCCAAGTTACCAATTTGTACCGTAAAAAAAATTAAAAGGCGATATATGGTACGTGATTTTGTCATAAATCAATTTAACTTTAGTCGTGTCGGGTTTAACATGCGACTAAATTATGTAGACTCGCTATGATCTCTGCACCTCCCGAATAGTACTGGCAAAACTATTTCTACCTTAGGTTATAGTAAGAATAATTAAATAAGTCAAAGTAAGCAAAAGTAACGGTAGTCGTCATATCATCGAAAAAAAAAATATTTTTCTTAGCATAATTGTGGATCAATAGCAAACGTGCGTACTGGACAGATTTGGAGTAAATTGACTATATCCCTCATTAACTGGAGCACTTTTCATGTCGGAAAAATGTTCTTGTTAGGTAATTGAGAGGCCTTTGTGGCCACTTTGTGTTTGAGGTATTCTGTAAATTTCCTTCATTTAATATTTTAATGACTATAACTACTAGATATTAAAATTGCTTAGCTAATTGATAGACTTATTTATTTATTTTATTTTTCTTTATTTACAGATGAACGTTTACAATGAAAAACTTAAACTATGAAATACATATTAGTACAAAGGTACTACTTATTCAAAATTGGAATTTCTTACAATAGACCTGTTAGAGGAAATTTATATAATGGAGGTTGTTACCTCCATTATATAAATTTAATTAAATTTAAAATAATTGGATAATAGGTGCACACAAAAATATATGTAAAAAACTAAATATATAACTAATAGGTTGAGATTGTTAAATTCGTATTAAATTATTTACAAGAAAAACACATTATGATTATTGCTTTTAAGTGTGACCATAATTAACACTTATACAAGACTTATATTGCTGGATCAATAATACAATTAATGCAGAAATATTTGAAATATTTTTCACTTTTTCTTTAGCATTTAATAATCATTGCCACCTAACACTTAATTGTATAAACTTCCTCGACTAAAAGCTATAAATTAAAAAAAAAACTAGCAATACAAAGCTTACAAAGTACTGAACATGCTTTGTAGTATGACGTAGAAACATAATATCTACAGCATATTTTACTATCTTACATTTATTTATAGATACAGCACATATTGCCAGGGAACTAATATCTTCAACCTTCATCTCTCATACCATATTCTTAACGTATCTATAAAGGCTTTGTTAGCCGCCAAAGCCGTCTAATTAGTCTGCAAGATAAATGTCTGTAATCACGACCTCCCTCCGCAACCCTTTCAAAGGTTTTCACACGAAATCTGCGATTCGGCGACACTATCTTATATGACAATATTGAAATCTGAAACGAATCTAAAAAAACTTAAAATTTAAAAACTGTCTGCTTTGTTTTCCGCCCTTACTATAACTTAGTTATTATGATTGCATTTTTTTAAGCACTTAAGAAACATTTAGCGAGATACTTAAAATTAATTTCCATAGGAGAAATCAACTATTATTATATATTTAACAAAAAATTAAAAACCGACTTTTAGGGAAAATACTAAAAAATAATAATAAAAAACTTCTTTAAACTGAAAAGTATGAAATAATATTAGTACCTAAATAGGGCTTTTTTAGAATTGGGCTAAACCTCAACTATTTCTGAACACTATTTTCGTAATTTTGAGGTCGGTACCATGTCCATTTAATCATGAACTAATCTGAAATCTTTGGGACTGGCACCAACATCAAAATTATGAAGATTGATGAGAAAATATGGAAACACAATACAACAGATACCGAAAACAAATGTTTCGAAACGATTTCCAATTTTCGTCACTGCGATCGAGCCGAAACGCACTTTCGTGTGCAAGCCCTAACTGCCTCTTCCTACTCGACAACAGATTACTGCCAACTAGCAGCTCATCTTACGACACCCTCAGTTTTTATGCCCCCGTCGAGTAGGTATGCCGACGATCTATATTAATGGCTAGTATAAATCAGATTTTCGGTGAGCGATAATAGCGATAGAATGTCAATTGTTGAACTTTTAGGTCTATTAAGGTTTTTGCTGATCCGTGTCACTGTTTTGGTATTTAAAGGTTATGTAACATTAAATGTCATTTTTAAAAAATCACTTTTTTTAAAGGCTTTCGCTTTACAGAATCCTTCTTGTTTAGACGAACTGCATACTGTCGTTTCGAAGTAAAATGTAAATAGTGCAAGAGGTAACAGACAGACACATTTTTCCATTTATAATATTAGTATGCGGATAGCGAGAAATTCGAAAATTATGTAAATCTTCTACATTTTTGGGATCGTAATGTTTTTCCAAGACCAAAATTTGCAGGTTTCCTTTTATATTATACTATACAAATCGATAGATATCGAGCATAGGAAATGTAATTAATTTTGTTCGGAAAAAAATCCGCCCAAAGCCACTGCGCTCTGATAGTATCGGAGTACGTATACACCGGTCTCTTATTGGTGCGTAATATTTTAATGCGAGAGTTAGTTGGTTGGCGGTTAATTTATCTATGCCAAAACACTGATAAGTTTCTGTGTAACACGGATGGCTCACATCTCTATTCGTTATATGCTCGATGATACAAACCAACTTACGCAAACATTAAATAATTTTCCATTTGCGTCTATGATTCGCTAATCTTCGGCGCTCAATAGGTGGATCATAAAGGAAGTATCCGAGATCAAAGAATTTCTCACAATAGTGCCAAGTGCGGATCGCTCGTCGCTTCCTCGTATATTTGCTGGCGTATATCACTTTGAAGTTTGTTTGTATTGTTGCTTTACTCGAGGAATATCAAAATACACTTTGATACATAATTCTCGTCGCTACAGGTTAGATGGATTACACGACGCTTTCGTATTAGATACCTAATAAAGTAAGCATGTTTCATGTAGAATCCATATACTTTATTTATACATAAAAGAAATACTGATTTCTTTATGATACAAACATATTTTTATCAATTTTAGTGAAAAATAAATATAAAGAACATTTCCCAAATTATATAAAGTTGACAAAGTGGTCTATCAACGCTCAAACTACTGGACGGATCGTGCTGAAATTTGGTATGCAGTTAGATATTATGACGCAGGCCTCTTACATAGTAATATGATAGGTTTTTATGGAAATACACCTTACAGTTGCAAGAGTTAAATTGAATATTAAAATTACAACAATTAATAAGTACCACTAAGAGCAAGTAGAGCAAGCTTTAAGTCCATCTCCAATCTAATATGATAAATTCGAAAGTGTGTCTGTACTATTCGTGTGTTAGACTTCTTCACTCCTAAACCTCTCAACCGGTTTTATTTAAATTTGGTATGGAGATACTTTGAGTGCCGGGAAATGCCATGAGATGCTTTCCATCACAGCAAAATGCACGGCTCTCGCGCGATAAACGCATTGGGCACACTGGAGTTGCTGGCGTACTTTATAAAACTATATAAAATTACTTACCATTTTATAAAATTAAATTTTAATCTTCTTTATTCCTCAAAGTAAAATCCAAGGTTTATGTTAATTTGACATGCTGAAAGCTCCGTGAAGACCATTTAGGTTGACTAATGGACTTCAGTAATCCCTAAATAGTTGATTGCGTGTTTTAAGCAATGTTCTGCACGATAAGATAATATAATTAGTTCATTATTACATTTAAACTAATTATTGGTAAGTAGTCAATAGAAGAGGTTTATAACAAATGACCCGTTATCATAATAAAACTCTATATTATAAATACGCTGGACTAACGATAAGTGTTTTGGCGCTGCTGGCAGTGACGAGCGGGAAAGGAACTAATGAGTTTTACATAACACACACTCTTTTATAGTTTACTTTTATAGTATTTTAGTTTATTATATACATAGACTATAATACAAAATAATAATACGAAATTACAAACAAACTTTAACGCGTCAAACTTTTAGTTAAACTCTTTGTAAACAAAAAAGAATTTAAACAATTAAGCGACCATTTGCAAATTACGTCAGATTTAGTTCTTTTCCCAGGGGGTTTTCGCACTCAAATCGTCTTGGTAAAGAGCTGTCATTTGAAAAAGTTTCGTCAGTTTAGCGTATATAATAGAGGTCAGTCTAATAAACAGTCAGGAATCAAAATGAATTGTGAGATAATGAAATTAAAAGAACGTAAAAAACATGACAACAATCATTATTATCAATAGTATAGAATTTAAGACGCAGGAATATGACGTCACTTTAATATCTGTACATTTCCTTATTACCATGTACATTCAGGTAAACTATAATTGAAAAAAAAACATATTATATATTAATGCAATACATATGCATCATTTCAATTGCTACGAAGCACGCAAATTTTACTCTAGCCTTATTTCATTTAGAGAGATAAAAGAGCTAAGAAAATACGGTACAGAAGGTAAGCGCCTGTAGCGCTCTGATAAATGAACTGACCCCGTAACCACTATACGTAAAAACATCTCCAAGTAGCAACACATTAAGGCACGGGATGTACTGTTAAAGCCGAGTGCCGCGTTAAACATAATATACATTTATACCCTTTGTTTCTTTGAAAGACGTACATTACCTTTGATTACTCGCAAAGTAATTTCCCAGTATCCTTATGATTAAAATGTCCTTTAATTATTTTCCTTTTCTTGAGGTTTCATGTTAATACTACTTTTATTTATAAAGGCTCACCGTTATATTATTCTAAAAAGAATATATCGTCGTGTTGAGATATGCACTTAGAATTGCGTAATTTAGTGTTCTTTTTCTCTAAAAAGTATTTACTCTTTGGATACGGTATTAAAATATTATACGGTACGTTACGGTATTCTAGTATTATAATATTTAATTTTTAGCATTTATTTCATTATTATGACTTTGCCGTCTGTCCGTCGGTCTGTCTCCAGGCTATATCTCAAGAACGGTAATGGAGTTGAAATTTTCACAGAATTTTGCTGTCTTAACAACAAAATCTGAAAACAAAATAAATTAAATGTTTAAATTAATTTCATTGGCAAAATAACAGTTTTCTTATAGAGCGTTTCTTGCCATTTTCTTCTTTTGATAATAGACGGCGCTGTATTTTCTACTACATAATATCGATAGTACTATGTGGTTTGTTATAGCTGGTTAACTTTTCAAAACACGCTTTTCCAATTTTTTTGCTCTCTACTGGTACGTAACCTTTCGTACTCGAGTCCAACTAGCTTTTGACTAATAAAAAAAAACTAGCAAAAACCGTTCTTTATACATTGAAGAATATTGGAAATGTTATGCAAATATCCTTTGTAATATGGGTTCAGAAATCTCAGTCGAGATCGCTACCGGAGGATTATACGCATGAGACAACTAAGATAAATCGACAGATATAGTGCCGTTACTAAGCCTGACAGTAGCCGATCCGAATATGAAGTATGGTATCATTTATAAGAGAAAGATAAACAGGGGCCTTACTGTGAGGTTTATAGTTTTACCTACTTTACCATCAGTTCATAATGTTAGTTTTTACGATCTAATGGAATCTACAAGTAACTAAGCCATCGTGTAAACCACTGCTTATCACTAGAATGTAAGTGTACAGCGCGCACGGTTGCAAAAAAGGAATACTCTGCGGTTGGCAAATGACAAGCGACCATTTGACATCAACACAACTTTCATAACATAATTGAAGACATACGTGGAAGAAGCGGGTAACTAATATTTAAAAATATGACGAATTTTTGCGTAAATTAACGCTATAGGACCAGAAAAATGATTTGATATTAAAATAAAGTGTATTTGATGTATAGCTTGATACACTAGCTAGGTAATGAAATAGATAATTTACAAGATTTGTTGCAATTTTATAGCAAAAAATTGCTATTTACTCAAACGTTTTAAAATGTTAGCTATCCCCTTCTTTCACTTATGTCCACAACTATTTTAAGGCAAGTACAAAACCTTAAAAATTAGGCTTTGATTACATGTGCGGAAAATTCTACATAAATATTTGTTATTTGGTCCGCGGGTCTTTACATTCTCTTAATTACCTTTTTGTGCAAGCCACAAGAATCCGCTGAAGCCGGCTCTACGGTCAAAACAAAATGAAAACCATTTAAATCGGAGTGCAGACTGTCACCAAAATTCAATTGCTTTTAAGCTTTTTGCCATCAAAATGCAATGAACTTTATCAGTTTCAATTAAATGATTTAATTTATTTTTTCCACAATCGGTGCGTCGCGGAAAAATTGTGTAACGGACAGTTATAAAAACTGGATATTGCCCAGGTAGACATAACAATCATACCTTTTTTTTTGACCGAATAAAAATAAATAGAGGTCGCCCTGTGGTCGAAATTCGACCATAATATTTCTCAATTTCATCACAGTCTACAATTAGGTATAAAACTCTCGTTACCAGGCCATTAAATGTTATTAAAAAACAAAGATTTTAACCATAAACAAAAAATATTTCGTGTATGGTTATCGTGTCATGTCAAAATAATGTAGTGTGCGTGGCGTTTTATTTATTAAAAATATGCAAGATTAAAGCATATTTACAAATAAAACTCGTATTCCACGCTACTCCTTTGTACCAACTACAGCTGGGAAAATCTCATGCACATCTACGCGTATTAATATATAGATACGTCTTTTAGTATACCAGCTTTTCTTCGCGGCTTCAGTCAGGTGGATTTCGAAAATGGCGTAAAAAATACGAATACTGTGGAAACAAGTCGGAAAACCGCGAAAAAAAAACAAAAAATAATATGTTATCCCAAATGTATATAAAAGAACGAAAAAAGTAACCATGAATTGTAAGGTAAATTAACAACGTATAAACTCTAGTAGGTTGTAAAGTGATAAACACTGTCCATAAAATTGAACCGCGTGTGTAAACGTTATGTTACTTTATTGGCCAATAACTTGTGGTTGAAGTGTTTTAATAAATTCTCAATAAAATGGTAATACTTTGATTGTTATCGTTATGGTACATTATAAGAAAGAAAACCACTTAGTTCATATATACTTAATAATATAAAGCTGAAGAATTCGTTTGAACGCGCTAAACTCAGGAACTAACTGGCCGAAATTGAAAAATTATTTTTGTTGTGGTTAGTCAATTTACCAAGGTAGGCTTTATATCATGACACTGCGACCAATAGGAGCCGAGCACTAATCAAAAACTGTTGTAAAAAAATCGGCCAAGTGCATATTGGACTAGCTCTCGAAGGGTTCCGTAACATATTAGAGCAGACATATGTAAAATTTGGGTTTTTTTTTATGAGAGCCCACCTTAACTATTTTTTTTATTTTATTACAGATTAGTAACGTATAAATAACACTTAGTATTAATGCTGTTGCCACTATTGATATCGAGAAAAAAATTGCAAATAAATCACGCTATACGAACGGTATGGGATCCCTTCTTTTTTGTTAAATTTATTTTGGTCTGATTATTTGTTGTTATAGCGGCAACATGAATATATATTCTGTGAAAATTTAACCCTTTAGCTATTACTTGAGATACAGCCTAGGGACAGACAGACGGACAGACAGACAGACGAACGGACAGAAATCAAAGTCTTAGTAATAGGATCCCGTTTTTTGCCTTTAGGTACTGAACCCTAAAAAGAGGATTGTTCATAATCTTTTACGTGAACATAGTCGCCGGCAATAGCTGTATGAAATATAATTTACCACAATAAAAACTATTGTGTATTTCAGTGAACCTAAAAAATACCTGGAGTTATTTTTGAGGTTCACTACTGAGGTACACTAACTGAAAAAATCAAACTCGTTTAAAAAGTTAAATCGTTTAAAAAAAAGGAAGAAAAACTTAACATAACTTATGCTTTACGTATTTTTTTTTCTAATCTAAAAACCTATAAGTTTTTAAAAATATTACATATTAGGCCCACTCGCAATATGCTTAACGTTTATAAAATTATCTTAACTCATTTTTCACAACCATAACAAAGACACTAAAAAATTAGACATAATATAATCCTACATAAAATCAACTTTTATTTAGCTTTAATGAAAGCTAAATTAACGGATTGGTCTTAAAACTGTTATAAATAAGAAAGAGTTAATCTATTCGTGTAACGGAACGCCCACACGATATTTAAGGGCAATTTTTCCCAATTAGGGATTCCTTGAATAAATAATTGGGAACGTCGTTTACAAGTCGCTAATCGGAATTGCCTGATTATCTCCAAAAAGGGCTCACGTGAAAAGGTTGTAAGCCACATGTGGAATACACGCAAGCCTTGATTACAATAATATATGGCTAGTCCAATCCAATCTTGGTAGTACGTTCTGTGTACCGTGCGGCGCTTTCTATGGAATAGCTTACATTGCTAAAATATTTGTGCTGTTTTATTTTGCCGCTGGTAATTTTAATTTTAAGCCGTCTGGCCACGTTACCATGTAATGGTGATATAGTTATTTCATGTACTTTATTAGTTTGTCGACGTTAATGTAATTATTATAACTAGAGGTCACCCTGTAGTCGAATTTCGATCTTCAATATTAATCATAATAAGTTTTATAGGAGGAATAAAAAACCATAATCTATTAGAGACTTCAATTTCTCGTAAACATATCGTTACCTACTAAACTATTTATAGAAAGATAGAAAAAAATCACAGACTTCAACCATAAACAGAAGAATATTCGTGTATGATTATCGTGTCATCTCAAAATAGAAGTGTGCGTAGCGTTAAATATGCTTTAATCTTGCATATTTTCAATAAATAATATTTGAAATATGCAAGATTAAAGCATATTTTGAAATAATATTGGTATTTCACACTCCTCTTCCGTATCAACTATAACATGGAGAAATGTCATGCTTTAACATCTACGCGTCTTACGTAAAAAAGGGTACAAAGTTTTCCACTCGCGTATCAATATAGAGATAACAGACGAAACGTTTCTGGATTTCATACAGTACTTTTGGGGGCTTGTATATATAATAATTACGCGAAGTTTAAAAATTAAGTACATAAGGTTAACAGTATAAAAAATAAATATAATTTTTTCCAAGAATAAAATTACTGTTGCCGCATGTTCAATTGCGAAGTTTTAGTGAAACAAAAAATTTATCATTCAGGAATTAAATATCAAATTAAAAACGAAGTAATTAATGGAAATGTATTTATTTCCGTAATTAAAAATCGACTTGATGGCGCTGAATCGCAAAATCCCATGATTATATCGGATCGAGGATTACGGCTAATTGATTGGATTATAAATATCGTTATGCAAAAATATACGAACGGGACTGGCTAGCGCGATTATAAGTGCTATTTACATTCTGTTAAGTAAACATTTAAATATACGAAGCTCAAAGATGACTGACTCACTGACGTGGTCTATGCACTCATCATCCACAGACGGATTGGGCTAAAATTTGGCATGCAACTAGAGGTTGTAATTTATAGAGGTAAGCATCCTTTAAGTCAGGATTTTGATAAATTTTATCCCCAAATTGATAAGCAGGGGATAAAATTCTGTACGAAAATACTACTCAACCTAAGTTTTTTAAAGTATACTAATATTTCGGGTTACAATACCTAGCAACCTACAACTGTACATTTAAATGACACTGCGTTTTATTTATTTTATTTAAATAAAAGTGTACTTCTTGTATGATTATCGAGTCATGTCAAAATGTTTCAGAGTGCGAAGAGTTTTATTTATCAAAAATATGCAAGACTAAAGCATATTTTAAAAAATATTGATATTGCACGCTCCTCCGTATCAACTATAACTGAGAGAAATTTCTTGCTTTTACATCTTTGCGTTTATCGTAAAAAGGGGTACAAAGTTTTCCGCTCGCGTAAATAAAGGTTTTGAAATACATCTGCTCGTATAGTCACGTTGCGGTTGACCCTTGTGTGCATAGGTGATGCGTTATGCATTATATTGTGAGTATATTTCACACGGCGAGTCCCAATTCTCCGACCGCGAAATGAAACAAAGTGGGAACTGTCGCATTTTATTGAAATCCGATAAGCTTCTCGGGGACTAGAGGAAATTCGGCCGCCATTTCCATAACTTCAACTAATAAATTATAATAAAGTGTGTGAGTATACGGTGGTTATTCTTGGGGCAACATTAATTCAAACTTGACTTTACGAAATTAATTTACGATACTTCTGAGGAAGTTGTTTTTTTACTTCTCCTTGATTTAGATTTAAGCTGGCAACTTTACAGCGTTACGCATATTAATTTGTATATTGTGTCATGGTATAATGATGATGAAAATTATAAGTATGTATATTTTGTATCAATGAGCGCATGGACAAATGTGTATTAATAACATTTTTCAAACTAAAATAAAAGATTATTTGCTTTCATGTCTGTCTGTATATATCTCGACGTGAGACCCATAAGGTCTTATGTCCGAAAATCATTAATTTTATATGTACTGACTGACTGACTGATTCATATTCGCCGAGCAAAACCTGTTAAAGCTACAGCCGTAAATTTGGTGAGTAGGATTGTTTTATTAGGTGGATACCCGCTAAGAAAAGAATTTCAAAAATTCTACCTCTAAGGAAAAGGGGGTTTAAAGTTTTTATACATTTTTCTAGGCAAGTTCGTCATTTCTTAAGTTACAGACCTAAAATTTTACTTTCAGAGGGTAAAGTAGGGATTGAAAGTTTGTATAAAAATACTTCTTAATGCGAGCTAAGCCGCGGGAAAAAGCTAGTCTTTATATAAAAATAAAACAAAAATAATGATCATAGTAAGTACCTTAAAGGATCACCTGAGCTTATAACTTATGAGCTGAACACGTTTTCTTCGCGTTTGAACTTTAGCACCGGAACTCGAAAGAATATCCTTTAAAGACCTTGTTATACGTAGAACAGAGTGGGCAAGATATGTCTCACCCCCTCACCCCTCTCACCCCTCCCCCTCCCGCCGTAGATAACCGCAACAGCACACCGGCCCCTTATTTATGACTACGCTATATCGAAGCTTAAATGCACTTACTATTACACGAAGTACCCTTTTTTGTAACGATTTTAAAGGGAAATTTTAGTGAGCTTAAAATGGGAATATTATACTGTTTTGGTCTTCGACTGTTTGATTTACGTGATCAGTAGTTTGAGAACCAATATCAACAGTATTATACAAATCAATTGTATCGTTGCTTCCGGTCCTCGCTCTTGCTAAGGAGCTAAATGTAAGCTTTTCACTCCGCACGAACCTAAGTACGATCCCTATTACCATTTCCTATTCCCTCATTAGCAACGCACGCGCGACTCTCCGTTTGTTACGAGTATCCATGAGCGACGGCAGTTGCTTTCCATCAGATAACCCGCCTGCCCCGTAAATATCATAAAATAAAAAAACAATTACTCTAATACATTTGCAAGATTACGTAAGACAATACACATATCAAATGATATCGTTAATAACAACATTGAGAGCACAAACGTGTAAAACGATGTTACAAAGGATGTTATTTTCTGCCTCGCTTCGCATACAGACTTTCATTTGGGAACACGCAGACAATCTAAATTGCAACATTTATAAAACAGATTGAATATAATGACACGTTTATAAAAGCAGGACGACACCGGCTCGGCTTGCATAATGGCAAACATAATAATATCCAAAGGCGGAAGAAACAATTACGCTCTCTCTGCAATCACGCCTCGATGGCACTACCTGGGCTATTTTAAAGTAATACTCTCAGAATATTATAATATTTTTCAAGTATTTATTTTTTTAATGCAGATTTTATAGACGCATTTTCTAGAGAGCTTCCGCGTCGCCGTGGAATGAAAAAATAACTGCAAGCTCAGCGCCAAGAAAAATATGTTTATGTTCTGACTTTTGACTTTTAATTTAAATTCCCTTATTACGTTAGAGATCTAGTCCAATGATGTTATATACATATATTCTATACTAGGAAAAGGTAATTGTCTTGAATAAAGCCGTATTTTTAATTCTTAAAAAAGAAGCCTCTTCGCTCAAACAAATATAAATGCGTCCATTTTTTTTTATGATTAATTGCCAAGGGGGCAAGCGAGCAGACGGGTTACCTGATGGAAAGCATCTGCCGTCGCCCATGCTCGTGGAATCCGAAGAGTCGCAAGTGCGTAACCGGCCTTTATGAGGGAATGGTAATAGGGGTAGGGGGATTAGGGAAGTTGGGCCACCGGTAAACTTACTCTCTGAACGAAACACAACGCCGTTTCACGCCAGTTTTCTGTGAGGCTGTGGTATCACTCCGGTCGAGCCGGCCCATTCGTGTCGACGCATGACTCTCCCACAGCAATAAGCATCCGTATTACGTACTCAAGGCCTCCACCCGGGTGTGAAACTGCACCGTCTCGAGTGCGAATTCAAAGGTTCTACCCACTAGGCTACGAACGCTCTTAATAAAAATTACCCAAAAATATAAATTGACGAAATAAAGTTATATTATTACATACTGAAACATTTTATATGACTTTTTACAATTGCTTTATTAAAAAGTTAATTTAACAATCGAAATTCAATTCTTTGTTATAACTTTAAGCACGCTAATTTAAGGGAGCGACGACATTCGATTCTCCTTTATTTTCAAAAATATATATAAAACGTAAAAAACTTACATGTTCTTAAAAATGTCATTACATTATCTCTATGTTTCACAAACAATAGAGTTACTTTGAGCACGGTCTGTCTATCCTTTGTATTATTAATAACAGATGTTTACACACAGCGAAAAGTGCGCTACATTATGTATGTATTACTAGCTGTTGCCCGCCACTACGTCCGCGTGAAATTTTATAAATTAATCCCGTTTTTACAACATTTTTCGATTACTGCTCGGCTCCTATCCTATTGGTCGCAGTGTGATGTTATATAGCCTAAAATAGCCTTCCTCAATTAATTGACTAAACGAACCAACGCAAAAATACTTTTTCAATTCACGCGTTAAAACAAACAAACTCTTCAGCTTTATATTATGAAGTATAGATATATTTCACACTATATAGTGTTCAGTATTCAGATATAATATATTATATGGCGAGTTCAAAGGTTTTACCGCATTAGGTTCATTGTAGATAAAGTACATTGAATTCTTATATTGTATTGTAACAGAATACAAAATCTGAATATTGTTCCTTTGTCTACGTGTTGTAAAGGCTGAAATTGTAGGCTTAAGGTTGCTAAGTTCGGAAAATAATCCTTAAGGGCACAAGTACAGTCCCTTTAGAAAAAGTTTGAAAGGAAACTAATAATATTATGAGTTAAATACACAGGTATTTTATCTGGCTAAATAAAATGTTTTGCGGGTTCACAAGAAAAAAAATCGAACAATGAGGGTTGATACTGAATGTTATAATTCCACGCGTACTGTTACAACCCTAGCTAGTATGCACAATATTCCTAATAAGCATTTCCCACTGTTTCTGTATTTTTCCGTTAACGTTGCATTTTTAGTCATCGCGATTATTTTAATATTTTATTCAGTTCAGTTAGAATCCGGGAGCCGTCGCGATCAGTGCCTAGTTTAGCACATAGTTAATGTGTGGGGAGTCATTAAAAATCAGTGTTGTATTTTTAGTGAAATAAAGTAGTGTTAGTGAAATTTGTGTTTTTTTTTTAAAAACTCAGACAAGGGTTGCTGCAAAACAGTACGAAGCCGCGGATATATACAAAATGCCAAAGGCAATTCTGATTTTTTAAACAAAATTATTAGGTTGTTTGCGATTAATTATTTTCGGCTATCTCTTTCTCGCAAAATGAAATTTACTATGAACTTCGTATGCAGTGCATGGATTATGACGTCATAACACACCTCCCTCCTCCTAAGTCGCTAATTTAAAGGCTTATTAATTTGTTATTTTTCATCGTATCAAGAAATAAACTTGACAACATGGTTTTTCAATAAACGTAGTATTATTTTAGTAAATTAAAATCAAGAAAATTCTCTATTACTCCGTCATTATTACCGTAACCGATATCTAAGAACATTATAACAAATACCCCGCTTTCTCTTAATTAGACTTCACCAGACAAGCAGGTGCGACAAATCTGTATTTATTTGCATTAAAAATAAATTTGGCGCGAGACTTGCGTGTTCGGGATTATCGTCCTACAGCTGCGCTCGGTTATTCCAATTTGCGGATTAAAACTTAATTTTGTCATTATATTTAAGTGCCCTCTTTATGACAGTATGCCACAATTAATATTGTTTGTAAGATCGTTTTAAATCGGGTTATTGAAATCTGTACTAATATTATAAAAGCGAGAGTAACTTTATCCATATGTGATGTTTTTACGCCCAGACCAGTGAAGCGATTCTGATGAAATTAGAGAGAGATATAGAGATTCCTGGGAAAGGACCTAGGATACTTTTATCCCGTAGGATATTTAAAAACATAATGTAAGGTAGGTAGCTACATATTTTTATTGTTCAACATAGTAATTCGTGTATTATGATTTTTCTATATTCTATATTTTGCGGTTATTTTATATAGTATTAAAAATACAAAAAAAATATTCCGAACATCATCCAGCTTAAACGCGACCTGAAATAAAAATGTATCAAAGCAGAAACAAATGAGAATGACGTATAATAAATGTTTTAAATGTCGTATACAGCACAATAATTGGGAGCGAAACAAATAAAAATGTATTTTTTAAAAAATCCTTTGTTGCGTTTTTATCAAGATATTTTCTCGTTCATAAAACGAATCGTCTACGCCTGAGGTAACATGTCGGGCCACGAACAAAGAGCTGCCATCGGCAAACAAAACCTGTGATTTAGGACCACGATGCGAGGGTGCTACAATTACACAAATCGCAACCTTTGAACCTTCCTAGTACGATGAGCGCTATGATTGAAATGCTTGTGTTAGACAATTTTTCACGGCTGCAATATACTCGGTGCAATAACTAGCTTTCATCCGCTGCTTTGTCCTCGTGGATTAGGAACATCGTGGATATCAAAATTGCTGTTTTATCCCTAGACAGCTACACTTTTTTATACTAAAGTTCATTAAAATCTGTCACTGAATCCGTAGTTTTATAATCATTGGCGAACAAATACCGAAACAAAATTTAACATACATTTATAGTTTCATGACATGACATAATCTATTCGCTAGCCCTAACATTTCAATAACGCTGGTAAATTAAAACTCCGAAGCCACTGAAATCCTTGAAATTTTTTCATTAAAATACTATTATTAATTTGAATAATTACAGTAGACACTCGATAAGCCAAAGCTACAAGAAAACATAATGAAACAAAAATGTTCATGTTATACTGGCTTAAGATTTTTTTAAATAATATAGGTTTTTAATCGAGGTTCATGGTGTTTCCTCTCAGTGGAAGAAACCTTAGGATTCAAAGCAGCTCCAACATTCTTCTGAAATTCATAAGAATTAGTTTTCCGTTTTATTCCTATCACAATAAGAATAATTTCGCGCTCGCCGAAGTTTCTTCGTTAAAAATATTTAGTCACAATGTCTGGCATACTTTTTATGTGCAGACCCTTTGTTTGCATAACAAAGCTCTATGTTAATTAGTACCATAAACAACAATTATCAAGTGACAATAGATGTGTCGTCACGCGTATTGTTATATTTTCTATAATAAGCCCTTTTGGGAGTTTACATGATTTTTGTTTACCTCTTTCATTTTTTTTATATATACGAAAATGTTTAAAGCATAATAAATATTTTAAAGTTTTTTACAGAGACATTTATAGTTTACATAGCAATGAATTTAAGCAAAGTACTGTTTGACAGACAAAAAGAAGACTACGTTAAAGTCTTTACATTCTTCTGAAACTGAAATTTTATTAAAAAAATAAAAGGCTACATAAAAATACGAAACGGTATTCCGTCATGGTATGCCAGTGTCTGTCTTCCAGCCTCGTAACAGACCTTCAGGCGTAATCGTGGTTCAAGTACGTTTTCAGACCTTTCTAAAATCCCGAAATTCTATGATGGAACATTGAATGCCAGTTCACATCTACCTGCTTCATCATGAGATCAGGTCCTTCCTCTCTCTCTGCCATTAGAAATGTCATATATACTATTACAAAGATATACAACTGTTTAAGAACCTTACAGTTATTACATTGTAGTACCGTCGGAGAAATGGTTTCATAGCCAGTTGGAAAGTGCCTATTAAATTTAGTTGATAGCTGCTTTTGACATAACGAGACCAATTTATTTAGGTTCGTAATCTGGCTATGAATCGACTTAACAAGTAAAAAATATTTGTTTATGACTAAAAATTAAAAAGAAAAGTATATAAACTTAAAATAAACTTTAAAGAAAAAATGAACTGTTTATTGTTAAATACAAATAGGTACAAACGTATTAGAATTCACGGCACAAAAAAGTATTAGTTCGGTACATAAAAACATTAGCTGTTCTTGTTCCAGACAGTATCGCCTTTCCGCGCCATTTGCCGCCCGCCCTAATGTCGATACCGAATATGCTTGTTTACACCTCTCACTGATTTAATTACAGAAAACCTTCAAAATCACTGAAATAGTGCGTCCACTGCGTTCGATATACATATGGATTTTTGTCTTTGGCAATAATTTAAAGTGCAAATTTAATTTAGAATCTAAGTTAAATAAACCATAATACCTTATCTATCGAGTTATATTTGAAGTCGCTCAGTATTTTTTGCGTATTAACGGACAAGTGTAAAGAAAAAAACTCTTTCAACTACCACATCATGTTCCCAAAATACGCAATTTTCGAATACCATGCGAGCAAATCCGTGGGTATAAGCTAGTTTATAATATTCTTGTAACAATGCACGAGAACTATGAACATAACAACATAGACTTAATCAGTTCCGAGTCATATTCCTCGCATGCCTTAATAAGTAAGTAATAAGCATGATACAAATTATTATGCACTTTACAGAGCCTTATTAGTCTTTCCTCTACCCTACCACGTCATTTTAAGATACATAATTCCTATGAAAGTAGGTCACTTGTTTTATTTTCAGCGGGTTGTGTCAAAAAGATTTATTTACTTGCCGTTGTCGATCCTGGCTACACCCCTTCGGGAGATTTATACTTGAAGATTTATATTTAAAGATCTTGTAGCCATGAAAAATTTTATAGTACTTAAAGTACAAAGAAAATGTATACCGAATAAAAAATCTGAAATACATTTTTATGTAATAAAATAGAGATTTTATTTTATACAGAGGTAGACATTGAAGAACCTTTCGGTATGCCAGGATTATCTTTTATCTTTTTCGAGTCCGAATATTCTTTTACAATATATTAACTAGACATTTATGGACCATTGGATGAGAAGCAATAAGATATTTTTCATTAATACAAATCTCTTTACCTTTATCAACGACTCGCAACGTCAATACCAGACAACAACCATTACGTCTGGAACTAACGTATCGACATTTAAAAAGGAACATTTCTTTTATGGTTACGTAAAAACATTCTCGTAATATATCATAAAGGATCTCACTGTTTTGCTTATTTTGTAGGACAAATATATATTTGATAGGTTGATAGGCATAGGTTTAATATTTGCAACATGTGTAACGCGGAAAACGACCGACCGTTAGCTCGACACATTACACACGATCATATTTACGTTAATATCACGATCACGATAACAATTATTACGATTCTGATTATAATTATGATAATGATTATGATTGACAGACATACAGTGAGAGATGGATAGATAATTCTGTCACGCTCGGTAAAAGTAGTAACCCTGCGTCACCCTCTAAAAAGGCAGGTAACGCACCATCATGTAACTCATCTGCTCGTTTGTCCCCCAATCCTCTATGGATAATACACAAATGCTTAACAGCGTCCGTATACAAATAAAATACTCAACTATATGAAACGTTTTGGTTCACCAATGGCGCAATGTAGACTGTTAAAGATAAAAATCTCGTGTGTTATATCTTATGACGCACTTTAACGTGTACTCGTACATGGCCGTAAGTCTGCAGATTATTTAGATATATTGCAGATTACCTGGTTGATGTGTTTAAATAATTAATTTTTACTCAACGAAATTTGCTGGGTTGAGTAGTGAGGAATAAAATAATATATAACCTCACCTACTTTCTAGTTTTACCATAGTAAACAGCTAGTGATATTTAGATTCAACTATAATTTAGTAACAATAAATTAGAAGCATCCACACAGTGTATAGATGAAACTTTCGGTGGCTTTTTATTCCTTTTGCACACCTTTGTATTCATTCTCGTGGCGCCACTCCAAATTAATTTCGAGGGTACGTTTCTTTTGTTCGAATGTGAACGGCTTTTGATAGCATTTAGAGATATATTAGAGCCGTTAGCATACTGCGACAACTTTGAACGTAACCATTCATTTCTTGTCTCAATAGATGTCGCTACGGGACGTATTTCAGATTTAATCAAGGCTGACAGGGTGATTAACTTCACCTTCCTATCCGCAACCCTCATTCCGAGTCTATTAGTGGAGTGATCGTATTAAACAATCTTTTTAATGAATGGCTCTCGTTCATCAAGTGAGAGTTAATGGTGCTCCATCGTTATTAATTTATTTTCGATTGTCGACCATTATCACATTATAGCGAATTAAACACGTCGTAAACTGATTACGTCGAGTGTTATTGTAACATTTTATTAACATTTAAATACTTAATAGCGCCAATAAAATGGAATTGGTATATTACGCATCGCTTAACTTTTTTAAGTCATTTCTAAATAAACTATTAACTTTTGTTATTACGCTTTCAAAAACGTAATATTTAATAATGTTGTGTATGTTTCATAAAAAGTCTTTTGTGAAACATACACAACAGCAAGGCGTGGCTTCATAGTTAAAAAAAATCAGAAGACACATCCATGAAATTGTTAGTAAAAAAACTTATCACTATGATAGTATTCTATTCTAAACAAAGACTTTGTTCTTTTTTTATCATAATATCGATCAGATAACAATCTCCGCTGTCGACAATCTCTCTTAGATAGCTTTTATTAATTTTTATTTATCTATCCTACCCCTTTATTCGTAAAAATATTTAAATAGTGTTTAACTATTCAAGATTCGCAGTCCTTTTCTGGAATATTGAAAACGTCACACGGCAGAAGCAAAACTTCATTTGTAAAATATTGCTTAAATATTTTTCTGAATAAGGAGGTTAGTGTTTATATTTTTAAGAAGTTTTTAATTGCCAGTAACAAAAAAGTGAGGGAATAGCCTATTGCATTTTTTACTAACAATACTGCTGCAAGATGTTAATTTGAAAAATTAATCATGACTGCAGAAAAGCGTATCAATAGAAAAGCGTATAAATATGACGAATGTACCGCAGTAGATGGAACACGATTTGTCATATTAATTGCTTTTATGACAAACCAACTCAAAACAATAGAAGACAATTTATTGCCGAACGCCACAAAGCTTTTGAATCTTAACCAAAAACTAAATAAAGATATTTGTACCTAATATCTCAGGTGTCGACGAAACTGTCAGACATTTTAATGCGCAATTAAAATAAACAACATCTTATACATAAAAAATCTACATTTTTTATCATTATACACATAAATCACTTTGCAAATCATACTAATGTCGTATCATTTTCATTCATACAAATGTTCAATTAAATTCCTTATTAAGATTCCGCGAATGAGTGCAAACATAATTTTAATGTGATACAAAACATTTTGAAGGAAACGATTCATACTGTATGTATTACGGCGAATCGTAAATGCTCTATAAATTCTGTGCTAATTACAAACAAATGTCATACGCAAGGTAACTTTGTGAATAAGTCAATATAATGTTTATTAATGTAACACGGATAGTTATGGCATGATTCGTATCGTTTGTCATTTTCAGTTGCCTTTAAACCGCTAATTATATTATTAGTTTTATACCTACTAGGTACCAAGTGTAGGTATCATGTCGAAGTTAAACGAAGTTTGTCATCAGTTAAAGGTTATTACTTTTTAGTTGAAATTAATGTCGAGTGATAATCTTGCTTATTAGGGTGAACTCACATTCGTCAGCACTATACGCACCGGCCGCACCGTAAGTTACACATACGGCGCGTGTGAGCTGAAAAGCGATCACCATTAGGTTGAGTAATATGCACTTATAGTTTTAGTGTTAGTCAAAAAACCATGTTATGAAAATATTTAAAATAATGAATGAGACTCTTTTTTTCAGAACATAAAATTTAAAAAAATAAAAATGAAATTACAAACTATTCGCATTGACGCTGAATATACAACTTTTTCATCCCGAGCTAGGAAACACTAAAAGGTGAACATTTTCTAACTTTATTTCAAAGTATTACTCGGGCAGACTTTATAAAAGCCGCGGGGTATATTCGAGCAGCCAATATCACTTATCTGGAGCGCAACAATTATTTTTATCGATGTTATATTGGTTCAATGCACCTTATTTGCAGCGTCGGTGTAGGTAACGTATGCATTACGGGCGGATAAACAAAGAAATCGCGCGAAAATTCAACTAAAATATAAGTTCTGTAGGTTGTTGACTTTTTACTCGACTGCGCCAGAAGGAGGGTTATGATTTTTGAGAGTATGTATGTGTGTAATGTAATTGTTTGGCACGATCTGCAGCCTAAAGGGCTTGATAGATTTGAACATATTATGAGGAATTGTTGGATTAGTCTTTATAGCGCAACAGTAGCTTAAAAAATAAAAAATGAAATTGCCTGATTTTGAAGTAAAAATTATAATAATAAAATTTTTTCCACCCATTTAGGTCCAGTAGGGTATCAAAATGAAGTGCTTTAAACGGCTATCATAGAAATATACATAACTTGATGTTTAAATTGCAACGGTTCCTGCAGTCGGATTTTCTATTTTTGGATATTTAGCTTGTTTAATGACTCATGTGATTCTGACTCTGTGGATAAGTAAACGCTCAACCCGGCGGTCTCGGGTTTAAATCCCGCTGACAGTACAAAAAAAATCCTGGTTATTCGAGTCTTGTATGCTGCGCCAGATTGATGTAATCGTCAGTCTAGTACCGTACTAAGTGTAGAACTTTAGTCAGTCCATGATATTATTGTAAAAAAATTAATAATCCTAAGACGACATTTTAATCTAAAGATGCTAAAAAATAAACTTCTGTGTATTGTAATTAGTTTTCTGTATATAAATAAAGAGTCTGAAATTAATTCTTCAGTTAATCTAAAACGT
This sequence comes from Cyclargus thomasi, assembly GCA_026546445.1. NCBI lineage: Eukaryota > Metazoa > Arthropoda > Insecta > Lepidoptera > Lycaenidae > Cyclargus > Cyclargus thomasi. Next base: position 38,055 of record JAOTAV010056898.1, read on the forward strand.
ACTAAGCTCTCAGAGTCTGTTGCGGTCAGTCGCTGAGGACAAAGATTGTAAATGCAGGCTTAAACTAAAGTAAAGCATTCTAAAGTCACTTAGTAAATTCTTAAAACATGCGGTCAAAAGTTGAGCAGGACTTAAGTGCAATAATATTATGCTCATGTTACACGAAGCCTTCAGCGGCAAACTTGGGAACTGTCAGTTAGCGCAATCTGTATTAGTCGACTTACTCCGAATAACATGTTGGGGTGAATTTAATTATACGATTGAGTACTTCCAGGGAGTTCAGGTAAATACTTACAGATAAATACTAAAAAAGATGGCGTAAAAAACAAAAGTAATACCGTTTCTTCTTCATAACTGTCTGAAGAACGCAGGATAACTGTATTGTAAAGCCTTTTATTGTTTTTATGTCGTCTGTATTAGGCTTAACTCACACCGAAAGAGCGGCGAAGGGCAACGAAGCTAAGCGCAGTTTCAGTATGATATAAATTTGAACTTTATTTTCGTTACTATAATACTTATTATCGACCATCGCAGGTGGGCTCGAGAAGGCGCGCGGATTCCCGCGACTGCTCGAGAAGTCGTTGGATTGCGCTCCGTTGCCCTTCGCCGCTCTTTCGGAGTGAGTTGATCCTTATTTCATACTTAGTCACAGCACAGTATAGGAAATACATACCTTTACCGTGGTTACGACATACATGTTACAAATATTTGTGTCAAAATGTCAAAAAAGGACTTCTTATAGGAACGGACTCTTTTTTGCCAAGGTGTGCATAATAATGGGGGAAATTAGAAAGAGAGCCAGTTGACGGACCTACGTCATTTGGTCGGAATATGTCAATTGCATGTAAGTCGTGATATTCTATCAGCTGAGTTTGACATAACCCGAGTAAATTACTTAGATCTACGATCTGGATCTGTTTCAACCTCTATGATTGTACAATGTTTTTAAGTGATAAAATTTTGACGTGTAGTTGCGCAACAAGAGTATCCTTTAAATAATTTTCTAAAGTGTCGCTTGCAGGTTAAATAAAAAAGACAAATACCATTTTGAGATAAAACATGAGTTAATATTTAAATGCATGAACATTTAAATATTAAATACCAATCTACCTACGTCTTACAAGAATGAGAAGACAAAAATAGAAATGGTCTTACTCGTATTTGCCGGAGCATATCAAATAGCTGAAAGTAAAAAATAAGCCGCATTTTTGCGAGGCTATTATAAACATCCATATAAAGCCACTATTTGATCGCTTAAACAGCTTCTATATGAGCTTTGTGTGTTCTTTCTTGTTTGAAGAATACTTAAAATACTTTTAAAAGACACTGTTTGGCCATAGTCAAACTTTCTTTTTACAGGCAAACGATATTTTCTGTTCATTGCGTAGGTGAAATAAGACAGAAGTAATATAGACTATTCTAGTTTATTGAAAGTAAGTTATCAAAACCAATCATAGAAATCGAGCAAATAAATTGGTGGTTATCTGATAAAATAATTGAACCTTTAAAAGATCTTATTTGTTCACGTGAAATGTAAATTGTACTTATGACTTTACTTTACGATGAAGTATTATGCTAAGCTCAAAAGGGCTAGTGCACTCGACCGCGGTACGGTGGCCATGCCTAATATAGTTGAAATTTACATTTTATTACAACATTTTTTACATTCAATTACAATCTAAGTACAACAGGGCATGTGCGTAGCATCACATAGCATGAGCGTAGTAACCCGTTGCATGTGCGTAGCACCACAAAGCATGAGCGTAGCAACTCGTATCATGTGCGTAGCACCACATAGCATGAGCGTAGCAACTCATGTCATGTGCGTAGCACCACATAGCATGAGCATAGCAACTCGTATCATGTGCGTAATACCTTGAAGCATATATGTAACACTGCACTGGAGCGATGAAATAACGTATTCAAATATTTTTTGTAACATTACTGTCTATCATACATAATAATTAATTTGTATAATGTTATTAATTATTATTGACCGCTTTTTTCGATATTTATAAAATATTTAATTTCTCAAGGGGTTTGCGTAACAGTTTCTTTGAAAATAAAAAAGTATTGTCGTGTAATAAAATTTATATTTCTGTGTATTTCCGAATTAAGTAGAGTACACATAACATTCTGCGTTGTCCCCCGAGTACACTATACCTTCGGATCTTTGGACATCTTCCGCTGATTGGATTTGGACAATATTACCGTCTCTTTGATTTCAATACGACTTTGATTAGCATAATTTACATTTCTCGGTCAGGTTTATTTAGATCTGATTGAGTTTTGTTAACAAGATAGTCAATTCCACGTAACTATTATAAACATATTACTACATTGTAGCTACAAAACATCAAGATCTGCAAACAAACAACACATTAGAAAAATAGAGAACTAACAATCATATAAAATACCGAACTACCGTTTTTCCCAAAAATTGTAGCCAGATAGCTAGATAAACAACTAGAAAAGTAAAAGGATTTGTTAAAATTAATAGTAAAAAAGCAATTTCTTCAATGTTGTAAAATGACAGTTATCTGCTTTATACTCTTAAATATTAAAACATACAAAACGGGTTTAAAATCTGGATTACGGAAGAGTATTAGCTAACTAACTAGAATTTTTTTTATTTCCATGAATGCTGTGGGATTCATTATTTTTGTTCGATACACTTTTTCGACACGAGCAAAGGCGCGCCAAAAATTCAAAATTTAAATAATTTATTCGCCAGAACACGGCACAAGAAGATCTTAAAAATATATGATATAGCACAAACATATTCCGCCTCGTAGGGCGAGCAATTTTTAAAACATTTATAGGTTAGATATATTACATACAGATTTCGTTAAAATATAACTATATATTATTATTATTATTATTAAAACAAAGTTAATAATACTTCATTAAATTGCTTAAATATTAAAATTTACAGTTTGTTTATTTCCTTATCATTAATATTTGAAACATACTTCAAGAAACTACTAAAATTATCTTTACTAACTTATACTTAAATTCTTTTATATATATCTTA